>QEAR01000135.1:22510-33872 GCA_006535965.1 Spizellomyces sp. 'palustris' | reverse complement strand
AAGTTTCGCCCTAGAAGGCCATCAAGGCCTTCCAGCAGGACAAAGTTTCGATCCAGAGCGCCATCAAGTCCTTCCAAAAGAAAAATAGGCCATCCATTGCGACACAGCCCCTCCAGCACGACAAAGTTTCGCCCTAGAAGGCCATGAAAGGCCTTCCAGCACGACACAATCGCTCCAGCAGGACAAAGTTTCGCTCCAGACGGCCATCAAAAGTCCCACCAGCAGGGCACACTACAGAGCTTGACTGGGAAGATATGTTGGGGAGAGACGGGGGGAAACGCGAACTAGGTGCCTTTTATAGACGCGTTGGGGCGACTGCGCCATACCATGCTGACTGAGGACCGTTTTGATTGGCTGGTGATATTGTTGCGTGTGTCACGTGCTGCCAATCAGACGCGAGGTTCTGTGCTTGGACGGACGACCACCTGCTTGCGTTTATCTTACGTCTGCTGCGAATCCCAAAACTTTGTCGATGTGGGTCAACCATGCAAATATTATCCAATCCAGCAAAAAGCGAAACCCATTGTATTGTCATTGCATTGGCCGAGAATCCAACTCGGGTCTAGCGAGTGGCAGGCGGTAATTATACCAGTAAACCAGCAATGCTTGTGAAAGACGTACAGCAGTATTCGCTTCGAGAACTCTGCACAAGTGCGGTCCTGACAGGCTAATGCACAAGAATTTCCGGAATGACTGGCCCACCCATTCCACCCACTCCCACCTACGCCCTCTGGCCAACCCAATGCCGATGGTACGCCAGCCAGCCCAACAACAACCACAGTCGGGGGGAAATCAACGCACAAAACTGGGTCCCGCAAGTGTACGTGCGTGGGTCTTGAGTTCAGGGGAAATTCCGATGCATATGGCTGTGCACGTAGATTGCATTGATGACGCCTGGTTGTCCTCATGGCCTGCAACAGCAAAGTTCTTTGTCAGGAGTTGGAATTTCAATGGCTGGAAAGCAGAAAGCTGGCAGCATCCTTAATTTTCTGAAGGGCATTAGATCTCGTTGTGGGCACTACATTCAAATAGTGTACTGAATTGTAACCGCAACGTTGCACACTTGTTTTGTTTCCCGTTGATCATTACCGAAGCCTATGAGAGGGTTATACTTGCGGCTCTGGTCTCTTTACTTTGGGTATCAGAGTCGGGCCAATGTATCTTTTCCTCAGAGTCTTCCTCATTGGTTCCGTTTAATGATTTGAACATCTGGAGTTTAAGCAATATGTGTCCATGGTTTTTATTCCTTCATGTCCGGATGTAGGCTTGATGGTAACCAGGAAAGAATATTCAGGCAGCATGCTAATAAACTTTAAACCTTTTAATAACGATGGGCGCTATTAAAAGAAGATGTCTGTACCTTCTGGACGCTTTCTGCCTTTTATGGCTGACTTTCAAAACGCGTGATGACAACAGGCGGCGGTGCCAGGGAGAACCTGTCAACCTCCCAGCATTTTAATCATCTCGATTCGACAGCTTTTCGGCGATCTACGATACATCCTTTCTTCTTATTGGCCGCACAGAAGTGCCCCTTCATTTGCGGTGACTTTGTGAAGGGTAAGTTTGCCGATCTCACGCAGATGACATGTTCCCAACAATGTTCTGTGTCTGTGGGCTGGGCGGCAGGCAACGTCTTTCCCAAGATGTATTGACGCATGGCCTCTTCAGCAGTCTACCTATTCGAAGAATAAGTCTATGTTATACAATTGATAATGGCCCACTTCGCCTTTTCACCTTCGCGGAACTCAATGCCTCCGACACCGCCCGAGTATGCAAGATTGAAAGAACCCTCCGCTGTGATTGCCCTGCATCAGACGCCCTCCACAATGGTCGAGGTACAACATGAAGACCATGTGCCGCCCATAGCTGACGGAAGTTCATGTAGACGGTCCACGTCGCCCTTGGCAGAGTTTCGTCTGTCGTCGTCCGATATGCAACGTCAACCACAAGCGTCTCTAGAATGTGCAACACTGATTCAAAAGGACGAGGACGACGAAGAGGTTGGTAGGGGAGTGTACTCCGCTGAACTGGAACCGATACCTGGTACAGGCAAAAGAAAGCGCGCCGAAGCCGTTGAGCTTTGGGCAAAGAAGAAACCAGTGGCAGGCCAGGCTGCTGAACCACGGTCTCTACTTGTAAAACTCAATCTGGAGAGCCATAACTCTAGTTTTGCTCGGAAAGACTCTTTGCCACGCCATTCACCATCCCGAATCAAGCAAGCACCAGTGGCTTCCGCTACCCCCGGGGCCGGCGAGGACCGGTGTGTTGTTTGCGGAACAAGAGAAACGCCACAATGGAGGAGGGGTCCATGGGGACCTCGTACGCTATGCAATGCTTGCGGCGTTAAATATGCCGCTGGTAATCTCATCATCCCCGGTTCTAATGTTGAGGCCGAGCACCCGTCAAATCGAGAACCCAAAAAGAAGGCGACCCCGAATTCACCTGCCTCGAATGAGCGGGGAGCAGACGCGCGCACGACTTCAGCAAAACCCCGACCACTTACCCGCAGGTCTACTCCGTCGAAACGATCAACATATGCAAGCAATGAACAAGTCGAAGTTGCCACCGTCAAATCTCCTGTTCGAGATGTCAAAGGAAAAGCGCCTTTCAATAGTCGGCGGCAATCCCGAGGGGACCGGGAGAAGTCACGAGAACAGCCTGACAGTATTAGGATAGCATGTGATGAGTCTGATACCTTTGAGGAAACGGATGATGACAATGACGATCCAGCCCTGACGAAGGCGAAATTAGAGCGACAAATTAGAGAGCTCCGACGCCGTCTTATGGTTTCAGACGCCATCAACAAGCAGCTAGAGCAATGCATTTTGAAGCTTGTCGGAGAGGATGAAGAATTAGATGGCTGTCTCGCTGTCATAATTCGGAAAGCGGCAAGACTTCTTCGAAGCGCAAAAATAAGGCACGTTAGGCACAGATCACCCCCTGGTCATTCAATATCACGATCGACTCTCAAGATACCCCATGAAAGAAACGATATCCCGGAATCGGCTGGCGCTAACCTGTTGCTTGGCACTTGCATCGAGGAGGAGGAACTTCCAACAATCGCAAATTTTTGCCGGGCTGTCCACGGACGGTATACGTATGTGCGACGATGTTAAACATGCTTCGTTGCGAATGAAGCTAGTGTTGCGAGTTGGCCCAGATGTAGTCATGCCAAACTCCACATGTACAGATTTAGATACCGAATGTCGACTAGTCGACTTTTCCTGAGTAACTGACACTCGACGTGATACTATGTCGATGGCTGGTTTGATACAGGCACTGGTGTGGCGTGAATGTATCCTGAAGTTATAGATTGAATGTATATTTGCATATGAGAACAGTCCTTGCAATTTCGTAAATATATACTACTGTCACTATTTCATTAGCTATGGTCATGCTTCCTTTGAACAACAACCGTTCCGTTGCCTTTATCATTGTTTCCCTTGTGTTGTCTAAAGGGGTGTGGTAACTGGCGAGGTCTGCAAAACGGGATACTAACCCGTTCGATGAAGAGTATCCTATATCTTAATGAGTATATTCTTTGCCATCATGAGAGAGTCTCTGCGAACTGTTGCACGACGGGCACGAGCGCGTGCAATGTACATACCAAATCCTCTCTCATCGCTAGATGTATGGTTAACTTCTTACCAGTATCTTCCTACGCTGCATGAAATGGATCACGTTCAGATCTCTCAGGTAGGGATGCGTCTGATTACCATGACTCAAGAGCTGGACTTCCTGCTGCAGGAACCCCCGTCACAGCAGCTGCTCTCTAAATTGTACGAACGGTGAGGGTATCCGTACCTTCTAGGAAGCGTTTGGCTATCGCAAGAGATTATATTATTACTATCCTAGCCGGGAAGCTGCGCAACAGGCAGGTACTTGCGATGCCGCCGAGAAAGGGGTTTCCCTTACAAGAGAGACATGCAATGACTGATCCAAAATCCTACAGTTGCCTTTATGGAGATCCAAAGCGTTCTTGCGCCCGACTTGCCAAATTCACGGAACCAAAATTTACATTTTCCAACCACACAACAAATTTATATCAAAAACAAAGAGCTCGTGCATATGCCCCACTGGGCACACTCTACTCGGTTACAGAGAACTACACATCTTTGTAGAATTTCATATCAACTTGCATCAAAATTTGAAAACTCGGCTACAGTGTTTCGGTGCTGAACTTTTGATCATTTGCGTACGAGTTTCGCAGCGCAGAGTGTCGGTAACCGTAAACAGCGTAAATGACGGCACCGATCGCCATCCAAATAAATACACGAGCGATACTGGCAGGGGTGGTTTGGGTGAGTAGAGCAATCACGGACGCGGCGGACACTGCGGGGGAGATATTATATTAGCCAATATTAGGACGAATGAGGCAGGAACAAGGTGGGACTTACATGCTGGAATGACAAAGCCGCCAATTTTACCGCCGGGAACACTGAACCCTCTAGGCCGGTCTGGGTCGGTAATCTTTAAGACGATGGTCGACAGTGAGACGAAAAAGAAGGCCACTACAGACAAGATGTTTAAATAAAGAGTGATATGTATACGAAAATGCAATGTCGTCCACTTACGCAGGGTACCGACGGAAGTCAAATTGCCCAAGATATCTACGGGAAGCAAACCGGCAAATACTGCGCAGATAACTCCGGTGGTAATGGTGGTGACATAGGGGGTCTTGAATCGAGGGTGGAGGCGCGAGAACGTCTTTGGGAGAAGACCGTCCTCGGCCATGGCATGGAAGATACGAGGTTGACCCAGCAACATGGTAAGGATGACAGAAGTCAAACCAGCAAGAGCACCAAATGAGATAATGATGGTAAACCATCGCAAGTTGACACCCTGCGCCTTGGCTGCCTCGAAAATGTTGGTCGATACTGGTGCTTTCGAGTCAATCTAGAATTGCAATTGACCAGGGTAAGCTTTCATGTCTTCAAAGTGCCAATAATGCAGTGAGCACCTACCAGATTATATGGTCGGAGACCCGCCATGACGGCACTAACGGCAATATACAAGATGGTGCAGATACTGAGAGAACCAATAATACCAATAGGGAGATCACGTTTGGGGTTCTTCGCTTCTTGGGCAGTTGTGGAGACAGCGTCGAATCCGATATACGCGAAGAAGACAGTGACCGCGCCAGCAAAGATACCAGGGACTCCGTATTTCTTTGGTCCTTCTTGTGCAGGTATGAATGGTGAATAGTTTTGGGGGTTAATAAACTTGATACCTGCGGAGATTAAAATGAATCAGTATATTCTCGTTCATGTGGCTGGGAAAATTCTAATCATACATACCGGCGAAAATGAACATCAAAGTGATGACAATTTTCACGACGACAAAGAAGTTGTTGACTCGTGATGATTCTTTAATACCGACGACCAGAAGAGCGGTGACTGCGATAACGATAGCGATAGCGGGTAGCTGCCAGCCAGAAATGGGTGAGCAGATTCGTCAGATATAACGGTGCAAGGTAGTTATACTCACGTTGATCCATGGGTAACACCATTCGTCACCGCATTTGACAGCGTTCCTTGCAAAGTGCGCTGAATCAACCTTCTCACCCTTGTAGTCAGAACCAGATTCCAGCCAGACAAATGGCGCCTGTAATGAAATGAGGCTTAGCATTCTAGATTTAACATGCTAACTACAACGGCCAAATCCTTACGTTGACCAATCTGGCATCCACTGAAGTATCCGAGTCAGTGACATCATCAATGAACTTTACAAGGTAGCTGGACCATCCAACAGCTACTGTAGCAGCTCCGACCAAGCTGTAGCAGACGGTCCATGGTTAAGAAATCAGGTCATACATGTCCAGTATGAATTCGAATTCATACTCACTATTCAAGCATCCTGGAATGGTTATGTCATGTAAGTACGGTTTACCTTTGCACAGTAATTAGCATAAATACTTACAAGTCCCATCCAACAATCCAAGCCAAAAACTCGCCCATTGCCGCGTAGGTGACTATTCAATGACGCGTAATGATTGATCAACCCTCTGATTTTGATTACGCAAACCGATCACAAGAAAACTTACATGAATATGCACTGCCAGAAGCGGGGATCATGGAAGCCAACTCTGCATAGCACATTGATGCTTTTGGATAATGTTAGCCATAATTATGCAATGTATAATAAAAGCAGTCATGCATATCTTACCAAGAGCACACAGAGTTCCCGCAATCAAAAAGGAAATGATCAAGGCAGGACCTGAATGAGAGTGAAACAATTTAGTGAAGGTTTGTTGCATTGCATCGCCAAAAAGGTATTACAAAAAACCTACCAGCATGATCCTTTGCTGCTGTACCCGTCAGCACAAAGATACCTGCCCCGATAATAGCACCAATACCAAGCAAAGTCAAATCAAGACCAGTGAGGGTGCGCTTGTATTCAGCTTGTTGCACTTGCGAGTGAAGACGGTCGATGCTTTTGGTGCCGAAAAAACGTCGTCCGATTGATGTTGACATGACAGCGCTGTGGACGGGACCAAAGGGATGCCGCTGGCGCCATTAACAAGATCTAATTAGATACTTAACGATGGCATCTTTCCACCTACAAAGCGCCTTACCGTTGACCTTTCAGGAGCAAGCTCCACGGGTGATGTGTTAATCTTGTCGTCCATGTTTGGAAAATAGTCTTGGTAAGAAAGAGGTCTTGATTCAGGTAATGAGGGAAGAAAAGGAGGGCGAGTCGATTGGCCTGCCAACCGATATAAATTCAAAAAAGGGCTGTTTTTGTGGGTAAGGTCCCGGGGTAAAAAAACTCCAAAGCTGTTTTTAAGCCGTGTTTTCAGAGAAACGGACCGCTCAGCTGGGTTTTCAGTGAATCCAACCACATGAAGCCGCCATCAGCCGGATTTGGTAGTGGCAATCTAAACGTCACCCACCCCGGTGGGCCCCCCTCCCCCGGTCACATCTGCGCATTGGTGCCGAAAGCGCGGCTCTACACCTAATCCCTCAATAACCCCCACGGCGTTCCCACTATTGTGCTATCTTTGGGTCCAGTTCCCGATCACCAAAGAACGCGGGAGACGTCAGCAGGGTAACTTTTCTCATCGAAAAGGAAATCTTTCCACAACTAACGTGCCGATTTGTGCTCGTAGAGGAGATAACAAAACGATGGGTGACCGTTCAAACTCTCCGCTTTGCCTCCGATCATTTTCCCCCACAATTAAATGCGGCATCGAGGCGCGTCCGTCAGGCGCAGTCACTTCAGCCAAAACTTTCATTTGTGTAACTATCGCTCCGGGATTTCGGATGTGGAGTTTTGTTTGAAAATGACCCTCACAACTAAATAAAAAATGTTGAAAGACTGCAAAAGGCAAGCCGCGCTTTGGGGAATGCGGGCCTCCAAATTGGAAGCCAAAAAAAGTGTGATTGTCACGCTGCAAGAGGATATTTGTTTTGGACCCATTCTTGTTTTGTCTTATCTGTAGGGTTTTTTCCGGTTTTCCTCCTTTATTTTCTTTTATTTTGGATACAACTATTAGGGCCGCACTCTATGCAAAAATACGCATATCAGTAGCGCAAGTGAGCATGGTCGTAATTTTTTGCTTGGGTCAAAGGATCGTGGAAGGATTCAAATGCTACACTTTGAGGATTAATGCAAGGGGGGAGCCATGAAAGACCCGACAGCAATGGGCCAGGTGGGGACGCGTTTTGGTGCTACGTCATGATGCTCATGTTTATCTCTGGTCGCTTGTCCCAGGATGGGGGCAGAACCCACCTGGCCAGTGCTGCTTTCGTGCTTGTCTTTAGCATATTGAAGGGTAAACTTTATCTTTTCGATATGAGCTATGGAATCAAAAAAGGGAAAAGCATGTGGCGTCGTATGCGCTCGGTCTTGTACCACAGGCGATGCAAGTGTTTCTAAACTGAACGCTGCAACAGAGCTACATAACCACACACAGAGCCGATACTCGTGTCACTATAGACTATACTATCTATCCAGACTCCAGGGCAACCACAGGCTCCACCCCCTTGTAAAAGGGACCTTCTCGCACATATCGTTGAAATCGACCAGTGATGTTTTCATCAAGTATCTCATTTGCGTTAGGATTCGAACATATCGCTTGCACCACGCTATACTTCCATTCCTTAAAGAACAAATGGATAATTCGGTCAGCTGCCAACTCTGATCCATGGTGACGCCAAACACACCTTGCCAGTCGCTGATGACTCAATCTGCCGGTCCATTAAGAAGGATACAAAATCATAGCTGTAGTTGATTTCACGCAAACCCCAGTCATGCACCGCCAGGCCCTTAAAAATTGCATATGCAGCTACTCGGTTCTCTTCAAATGCTGCCTTTGCGTAACGCATCAAATTTTGCAGTGGGTTTGCTTCCCCTGCAGTACCCAGTCATGCAAAGCGCATTGAGTGATTAGTAGCAGACGACAAGTCAGTTTCACAAATATACCTGCAATGCCCAGGAATATTCGATGTGTGATCGCAGATAAATCAGCACCCGAGCTTGATTTCACACCAATCAAGCAAGAGGCAGACTGCAATCCTGCTATTTTCAGTTCCCCAGTGGTCGAGTTGATTTGGTCGATAAAGTTATTCAGCAAAGTTTTCTGCTCGTCAAGTGCCACCAGCCCTTCAGCACTCGATCCAATATTTCCAATTGCGAGGATTACGGCCTCCTATTGCGCGCAAGTCTAAATGTTATAACCATGTCCTCCTCAGTAGCCCACAATGTGCCGCCGTCATACCGCCAGCTCTTTTCGATCGCTGTTGAGCTGCCGATCGAATAAATCCAAAATCCCCAACGATGAATGCATGGCGACGAAATCGGCGGGCTGGTACATGGGATAGAGCACTGAGGACTCTGAGCCGCTGGCTTTTGCTACAAACGTCATTCTCATACCTTGGTTGCAGCGACATGACCAAAGAACTTGATGATGGCAGATTTGACAAGGATGTCGTCAACGTCCCCAGCGTCGGTTTCAAGTATGCCAGCGAGTTGCACGAGTACGTTTGCATTGAGTAAAAACCGATTTCCGCATTCGCTTTCCGACAGCTGATCGTTCACCTTATTCAGCGAACTAAGAGAGGAATGCAGCAACGCCATGATTTGTTATGACCTTGGTAAATATTTGCACCGCATTTAATCGAGACAGCACATCATCCGAGTGCAATTCTTCTGTCATTGATTTCAAAAGATCGGAACTCTGAAATTGATGCAGCACCTCATCGGATACGGTGCATATTCGCATCGCGAGGTCATACACTCGAAACTTTACGGTTTCGCTTTCCGCAAGAAGCTGATCAAGGATTGACAGAGCGTCGTCCCCAAGAATAGCTTGGAGGCCCGCCGCGGAATGAGCAACCTGCAGGTCATTACAAGCAAATGAGATCCATTATACCAGAGGCTAAAGCATCACACGAGTATCACCTTGAAGAGAAGTTTTTCCACCCGAAGGGCCACATCAACATCGGGAAAGGCAAGACTTTCCAAAACAGGAACGAAGAAAGGGGATTGGATCTATCTATCTCGTCAGCATACCAGTTTCCGCCCAACTCCAACGTATGCACAAGATATACCCACCAACATGTTGATCGTATCATCTGCGTCTGTAGCCTTCTCTAAAGCCGATAAGGCTAAAAGTCGCACTGGCCCACGTGGATCATCAAGGCCCGCACCGATGAGTTGCTAGTGCGGGGTGAGAAACCTCGCTCACCAACAGATATCTGTCGCTGTACCATTTCCTACTTACCCCAAATCTGCTTTGTATATCTTGATAAGGAAGTGGCTGTAGCAATCGTTGTATGATTTTGGCAATGTTTCTTTGGAGAGAATCATCCATATGCGAGAGAGGAAGGAGGGCTATAAATGGTTCTGGAGAAAGATCGTATCTTGCTATCAATTCCCGAGCGTTGTTTCCGGACACCCCTATATGGCCATGTATGAGATATGGTAATGATGCTGATCTCCCAACCCCGGTGATCTCCAACCTTCCAAGGCAATGGCAACCGTCGATACAGCAGTGGCAAGACTCTGCATATCTGGCGTATTTGGAACTGCTCGGATAGTAGCAATGGCCTCTGAGAGTACGGCATCCTGTGAACTACTGCTGGGAGTGCCGATGCTGGTCGAATGTGGCATAGTGGCAGGCAACGGCGTGAAGAAATGGCCTTGCTCGACGGTGTTGCCAGTGTGAAAGCGACGCGTTCTCAAGCGATTACTCACCTGAAATCTCGTGACATTGGCATTTTTGAACGATCATGACATGTGGCTTGTTTCTATGTCACGATCATTTACGTAATATTTCCTACGCCAGCGGAGCTGTCAAAGCTATTAATGTATGGTCTGACAGCAGCCCGAAACCTACCCGCCAGTGCGAGCCTGCCATGGTGGATTAGGTGCCAAACTGGTAAACGACCGTTTGGCTACTACTGCCAGAAAAACAGATTCATGTATACATAAATAAATTCTCTTGAACCTTATCAGCTAAAGCAACATTGAAGTACCGTTCCGCTCCATGGTGTGCTCATCCTCGACCAGATAAATAAGAGAGTCGTTGCTGACCACTGCTGTTGGATCGTTTCTGTCTACATTATCGACAGCGACAATTATACCCGCTGACGGGCCTTCAGGACTGGAATACTCCACCCAGTCTCCCACCGCAGGGGTCCCTACCACGACAGGGCTTGCCGCGCTGTCAAACCTAGTTTCGCAAACGGTTAGCCATTGATCGTGTTCTTGTGTGTTTGTGTGTGTGTGTATGTCTGTCTTGGCAGGGAGAGCGAAAATGTGGAAGAGATGACTCCAACCGTTGGGGCTTTGAAACTGGTGTCAGTTCCGGTTTCCACCGAGTGAAGGCGGTGTGGGAAACGGTAAATGCCCATTTTTTTTGCTATTTGACAACTGGATGGTTCCGGCTTGCGCATGCCTGCGACTCACATACCTGCGATCCACATGCCTGCGATCCACATGGCACTGTAGACGAAACGTCACCATCCAGCTTTTTCAAATGACAAAATAGCTGGCGGTGCCATTTTTTGTGTCATATACAGCAAAGGAAGGTCAGTTCTTTTTTTGCTATTTCACACCTGGATGGTTCCGGCTTGCACATGGCACTTGGCAATAAAAAAAAAACTCGTCATCCCTTGCTGTATATGGGCGGCACAAGACGGCGCAAATATGCTACCTCCACCTATTGCCAAGTGCCATGTGCACGTTTTGCCTCCAACGCCATGTGAATCGCCCTAATGTCAATCGCAGGCATGTCACTGGCAGCATCCTGGCGATGGCAGTTAAAAAGTCTCATCAAGAACCCTCTCCCCACATAACCCCACGTCCAACACAACACACAACACACAACAAACAACACACAACACACAACGCACAACGC
>QEAR01000135.1:0-22402 GCA_006535965.1 Spizellomyces sp. 'palustris' | reverse complement strand
ACAACGCACAACGCACAACGCAGAACACGCAACACGCAACACGCAGCACACATCACGCATCACACATCACACCACACAAAACATACACACGGCTGCCGCGTCTTCAGCCGGCGGATGCACCGCTATGCCGGCTAAGCGATATCTACCAATGGCATTCTTACGGCCGACAATGGTCTCAAAGGACTCTTTAGCGCACTACCCTTCCCCGACGCTGTTCACCGCGATTGCCAACGATTTTGCGACCAACGCCATCAATTACCCGCTCGGCCCTCCCGGATGCGGGTGCGGTACGAACAACATTGCATGCATAGACATACACGTAAGTACAGATATTAAGTAGCATCGGTAATCATTGGTATCTGAACTCTTTCACTAGATCTGAAAAGCATTTCAAAGAGTGTATGAAACAAGTCGTTCCACGCTTCGATGATAAAGCCGGACTCTCTGCAGCGGCATTGGGGAGAATGCTAGTAACGCTCTGGGAGAATGAGAATAAAATCATGAGAATAAAATCAATCCCGATATGGTGGAGACTGTGAGTGAGAGCTAACCCTCACTTGACGGCAGAACGAGGGGTGACATACCACAGGTGCGTATTCATCCATTTTTCTGTTATCGAAGTTATCGTATTAATCTGTAATTTGCGATTAGGCTCCATTTGCGCTGCAATACCCCTGCCACTGCCAACAATATCGTGGCAACGGTATCTAAACCATTGGCTGGAGGGGAAAATCTGCGCCGGCGAGAAGGCCATGCCATGTACTTTCTGATGACACGGCCATGGACGCACATTGGCCGGGATACATCTAACATCGCGGTAACGGCAGCTCCACCCGGATGGCCACCAGCGCCTCCTGCCCCACCGGCCGGCACTGTAGGTGCGGTCGTCACCTCAGCACCTCAGCATCGGAGCATTATATTGGGTGCTTTGGCCATGTTCGGTGTGCCCGCACCCGCGAACGTTCGCATACCGTCCGCGGCCGAATTGGCAGCCTTTACGGCAGAATCCGCGTCAAGCATGCTTGGTGCATTTTCTACATTTGCGATTTGGGGTCCGGACGCATGGTGTTCGGCGAGATGCTGACTCCTCGTCCGGAAGAGGAGCATGGTGGTGCTGGAACAAAACAGCTACCAAAAAGCTACATATGTATGGGCACCCCTAACCCTATTCCTAGGCAGCAGCAGCGGATGAGGGGGAGTGGGTGGCCTAGTGCAACGTTGTCATTTTATAATATATATAATATATCTAGTTACCACACTTTATGGTACTCATCTGACCTAATCTAACATAGTGCGTCTGGAGTCCTATTGTCTTTCTTTGACGATTCATTTGCATGGGCAATACGTCACATTGAAAAACAGTACTACCAGGGCCTCATCCAGCCAGACGAGCATGTAGGTAGTCAATCTATTGGTGAACCGGACGTCGAATGTGTTCCACCTCTCTGGAACGGGAAACGAGGCAGTAAACCACGGGTATACCTCGTCTAAAGGAATTGATCAACGTCGTAAAGAATTTGAAGACTCTCTGCATGACAGTGTACTTGATAACATTCGTATGGATTCACGAAGAGTTCGTGAAGTAAAAGCTGCGATAACACAAGATCGAAACATGACTGGACACCCCGTTCCAGAGGAATGCCCGAACTGTCTTACACTGAAAATAACATCTCTTACCCTGTGATATGAATACGAGGAGTGAACTCGACTCCGGGTACGATCTTCCTCTACGGCGCTCAGAATCCTCATCCATCCTTCGGGTGTAATTCGGCCGACACGAGCCGCTTCATGCGCGACAGCTCGGCGTCTGACCGAGGCAAACGCTGACGATCTGACGAACCTTGTCAAGAGCCAGCTGAACTCTAGAACAAGCCAGCTTGTCTGATGTGTTCGCAATCGTGACGATGCAATGGACACCTGGGCACCCCAGCAGGACTGTTTCTAATGGATCTATATCCATACAAGGAACCGATACAACCTCTTTTTGAAGATTTTGTCTCCATGTAAGGAATAATTGGAAGATCCGGCATTTCATGCGTTCTTGAATAGTATCAGGCTCATGCTCATATCAGTTGTAGGAGCTTACATGGCCAGATCGCATGTAAGTATCAAGGGCAGTTTATCTAACAAATTTGAATTTGAAGGGAGATCCAAAGGAGGCAGCAGTAGTTTTGATATGCAGGCATAACATCTATTAATAACTAGGCCCAGATGTGGTCCTGGACTTTCGGACAAAAATAAAAACGACGCGGTCTGCTGAGGGTTCGGAGATTTCGACATGCGCTCGATCTTGATATCCTTCCAAACAATGGATTTATACCATATGAGGCGTCTTACTGGCAAGGGTTTGACGATATTTTTGAGGGAGAACAACGTCTGCACTGGATGAATTGACATATACGCCAAGAGTACCTATTGTAACCTATTGTTTCCATTAAGTGGGGTGCCAAGCTGACGAAAAAGGTTGAACACGACGTGTTCCACGTAGCCTGCTTTTTCATTCTTGGAGGAACCTAATCGTCACTTACGGTTTCGCGCTTGGCCATCAATGAGTTATCCAGTAGCTGATACACCTGTGCATACCCGGGAAGAGCGTCTTCGGAATTTGGAGCGTGAACGTGCATTGTTCTCCCAGAATCGGTCGTCGCATCCTGACTCCACCGCGTCGAATCGACCGAACGGGTCGCAAGCAGCGGTTTCCTTTGCTGATGAAGGGCAGTCAGTCAACCATAACGCTGCTAATGCCACGACTGCATCTTCCCGACCCCGGATGAATGCAACTCAAATAAGAGCGCTTCTCGATATTTCTCGAAAGAATTTTGGGCCTAGCAGTCCAACAAGAAGTCAGCGTGGTGGATCCAATGAGGAGGTGTGTTATGCCACCAATGAAGGGTTTCGGGGACGGATTCACGTTGACAGGGAAGGGAAGCACTCGTTTGTTGATGATGTCACTTCTCCAAACCCGTATTCGCTGTCCAAGTCTCAATCCTCGGCTGGCGAAAGTCGTTATACAGCTGGGACAAATGGGCGGGAGGAGAGGCGTACTAGAGCACCCTCCGGCGATGCATGGAGAGAATTGGTGAATAAGGAGCAAAGGGCAACGGCCAAGGTATGGAGGTCACTGTGGGCCACAACCGTATATCTGTTTCTCACAGCGAGCATCTAGCATTACGGATCGGACAAGGCTTTATTGGTTCTGCTAGAAGAAGAACGGTCAAGATATGTGCAGCTAGAAGGAGAATACCATAAGGTGAGTCTGCCTAGTGATTTCCGCATCTGCATCTGTACAAACGATTATGTCCCCACGTTGGCAGTTACTCAAAGAAGTGCAAGCCTTGCATACCAGCCATCTCCAAGAGCTTTGCAATACTGAAAGAAGGTATGAAAGCAGTCAGCGATCTTTGGAAAAGGAGCTTTCGACAAAGTCAACCGAGTGCTCTACGGTCCGTAACGAACTGCAAAAGCAGCAAGAGAAATATGCACAGGAGGCAGCGAAATGGACCGAATCCAATGAGCGGTTGGAGGCAAATGTACAGAAACTGCAGAAACTCTTAGCAGCGAACCAGCAGCGAGCGGAGGTTCAGGAGAAAACGCTACATGAATATGCACAAGACAGAAAAGAGCTATCTGATCGTTTGTCGTCGCGAACTGGGGAAGCACGGAAAGTCATGCAACTGCTGCGGGAGAAAGAAACAGAGTGCTTGAGGGAAAAGGAATGCCGTGTGCAATTAGAAGCCCATGTCTCGCAGCTTGATCAAGCGGTTGCCCAGCGTGATGAAGATATCAAATTGTTGAAATCTGCGCTGCAGAAAAGAAATATGGAGCATGAAGAGTCCGTGAACTTGCGGCATGCCTTTGGCGAAGCCCGGAAAGAGATTGATCGGCTACTTCGACGTGAGAAACAATACTTGGACGAAGTGGAAAAAGGAGGAGCACGGGAACGCAAGCTACTCGCCGATTTGGAAGAGCTTTCTTCGCAGCATCGTGAATACGTTCTTGAGGTTGAGCGCCTAACCGCACGACAAACTGTATATCTTCGAGACATTGAGCACCTGAAAGGATTGGAAAGCAACTTGCGGACAGAACTCCAGACGTTCGTCGAAAAGAACGCGCAGCAGCTGGAAGAGATCGCACAAATGGATAAACAATTACGTAAGCGGCATAACGAGAACATGCGTCTGTCGCAAGATCTGGGTGAACTGCGGACCGCAGCAGGAGATTTGCGAACTCAAAATGACTCGAGAGCGAAAGAGATTCAACAACTTCGGCTGGTAGAAGATGCGCTTCGTGCAGAAAAGGAGGAATTGATCTCACAGCGCGCTCTACACCTGCGCGAAATACAATCGAAACAGCAAGAAAATGCTGAATTGTCGTCGCGGTTTGCGGAGCTCACCCGACGACTTGAAACAGAAATCTCTGAAAAGTTGGATCTCAAGCAGCAGAATAAAGAGCGTCTGGTAGTCGTTGCTGATAAAATTAGTGATCTCCAGGATTCGTTGACTGAGACGCAAGGGCAATTACAACAATTCCGGGAGGCGGAAGCAAGTTTGCGGAGGGCGCTACGAGAAAGGGAGGATGTCGTTGACAGTCAGGAACGCCGCATCGCTGAGCTTCAGGCTACTGTCACTTCGCTTCAGTCACAACTCAACGCCGAAACAATGAGCTTCGAGTCACTCAAGACGAGGAAGAAGGGAGAGTTCCTTGCTGTCCAGGAAAAGTTTTCTGTCGCCAAATCGGCGATGGAACAGGAAGTTGGAAACCTGCGGGCGAACCTACAACAAAAGGCCTTGCAGATCGAGAAGCTCAATGAGGAGATTTCCCGATTGAGGATTGACGGGACCGAGGCTTCTGCGGATCGCCTAAGTCTGGAAGCCCATATATCGGAACTATCCTCAGCTGAAGCTTCGTATCAAAGACAAATCAAACTCTTGCAAGCGACTATCAATCAAAAAGAGCAAGATAACAATGTCTTGGGGCTAAAATACCAGTCCGTGGGAGAGCAATTACACAGACTTCAAGAAGAGGTCCACATTTATCGGAACGCGAATAGTCAGAAAGATGACGATTTGAGTCGGCTTCAAGGTGATCTCTCTAGAAAATTGCGAAACCAGGTGGATCTACTGTTGCAGAGGGACGGGAGTCGAGTTGGGGATGATGTTGGCTCAAATCGCGCGAGTCTTGTGCGGCCTTCGCCCTCTTCCCCCAATGTCATTACGTCGGGTATAAATGGCAACGGCTACCAAAGCAGGTCACGGAGTCGAGCGGGTAGCAATCCTCCTACGCTTGACATCAATATCAGCACTACGCCACTCAACCTCACTGCCGTATCACCCCGCACTACCAATAGCATCATCGACCCAATAGCCAGACCCGCCAGCCCCAGTCCCAGCAGTTACGTTACCACAACAGGACGCCAGTGGAATAGCACGCGGGCTGGAGCTCCACGGGCGACGGTACGGGAGCGGCCCATTGCTGGGATGGATGAGTTTGGCATGGATCTTTCCACAGACCAACTTGAAGATGGAAAAGACTGGGACAGGCCGAGTAGGATATCTGGTCAAGACCAGCTCGATGCACCTCGGAGTACCTCGCGGGCTTCTAGTTTTCTCGATCGCATTGGAGAGGTAGTGCAGGGATATTAGTTATGATCTGATACAGATTCATTGATGTGTTGCAATTAAAATTTTTGGATAGAACATTTGGTTCAGAATAAGATCATTCTCTCATTTCATGGCGGCTTTCTTTTGGAATCACATTCTGATTGCAATAGCTGCTTTTCCTCTTGAGATTAATTCTGTCAATATCATCCGACATTATGCGACCCACTGCCCACGCGTTCCCTAGACTGCTATAACTGATCATGCGAAGAAGAGCACAAAGATCACATCGTGGTGTCAAGAGACTCCTAACGGAAGAGAAAGTCGAAAGTAATCACCTCCACAACTCACCAACATCTCATCACACATACACGATATAGTAAACGAGTGGGCAGGTGGACAAAACGCTACGCTCCGTTGAAAAGCGCGTCTGGTTGATCAATTACCCGACTCCAAAGTTGCAGTGCGACGAGTGTTGTGATGACAAGAGTTTAGAGAAAGCGGAATATGAAAAGTCTTCTTAATTATGAACTGGAGTTGCATTGGGTGTATGCATGCGGTGCAAGGCTTGGGGATAGGCCGTATTTATATATCAATGTCTGTGAAAACAAGTGCCCGTTCTGGCGCCTCTTCCTCATAAACCCCCGCTAGACGGGAATTTATCGGAATTTATCAGAAGTTCCTCATCAAGCAATCGTAAAAAGAAACCCAGAATGCCACCTGCGGGAATCGTTCTCCTCATTTTGGCTGCTATCATTCTCCTGATTCTTGTGCTTGGCATTGGAAGCATCCATTATGCTCGTCGCCGGTTGAGAAGCATGATGGGCCCAACCTTCCCCGTCTCGAATACGCCTACCCTAAAGGCGGGGGAACAGAAGCAGCCCGGCGTTTTATATGTTGTAAGTGAGATAGAGTTCATGGGTCTGGAATGAGTAGAGCTTGAAGATTTTATGTGAATATAGCACATGCCGGACCTCCGTCCGTGGGGACATCCGAATGCCAGTCCATTTTCACGTAAGTGGAATATCAAATGTCAAGTGAAAGCTCTCTATTAAAATCCTGGGCCATTTCCAGTTAAGCTGGAGACATGGCTGCTCATGTCTGGAATCCCTTATGTTGTCGTCCGCGGCTTTGATCTCAAGAAAGCGCCCAAAGGCAAAATTCCGTTCATTGAGATCGATGATGTGATAATGGGAGACTCGGAGCTGAGTGGGTTTTCCTGCGATGCCCAACATCATAGTGGTGCTCTGCTAAAATATGCACAAAAGTCATTCAATTCCTCCAGAAACGCTTTCCCAATCATCCCGTTCGAGGCGATCTTGAGCTGTCTGCGGAACAGCGCGGACTCTCACATGCTTTTACGCGGATGGTGTCTGAGCACACAGTTGCCTGTATGGGATACTCTCGCAATGTCGAGAATGTAGAACACACTTTCCGTGCATACACGGGCCTCGCATTGGGCAGCCCGCTTCCGCTGTTTATGCGCCTCATTGCACGACTTGTTAAAAGATCGACTGGAAAGAGATTGGCGCTTCAGGGCCTCGGTAGACACACGAGGGACGAAATCTATGAAATTGGATGCCGCGATCTCAAGGCGATTGCCGACTTTTTAGGTGACAAGCCATTCATGATGGGAGACAAACCGACTACAGTCGATGCTTCAGTATTTGCTATCCTTGCGTCAATCCTGTGGATTCCAGTCGAGTTTCCAATGAAAAGCCATGCGTATCAAGAGCTGCCCGTTTTAGACCAATACCTCCACCGCGTGAGGTATTTATGCTGTCTGGCATGTTTCTTATGGATTCACCACCGTCTCATCTGGTTTTGTGTGTGTACTAGGAAGCAAGTCTGGGGCAACACCGTTGAAACATGGTATACTGGAGGCGAGGAGGCGGCTAGAATGTATGCGCGCCTTGCTCAATGAATTTGTGGATAGTTTGAAATGTTTCAAAGTTTACAATGTACGGGCAATGTTGTGCAAATCGTATTGCAAACGATATGCACATCTGTGTGTGCTGTATCCCGCTCGGAACCGAGTTGTGTTATCACACATTGCGCCAAGCAATGCATTTGGACTGTAAACACAGCAAACGAATAACTCACTTTCACTGCTTGATCAAAT
The DNA here is from genome assembly GCA_006535965.1 of Spizellomyces sp. 'palustris'. NCBI lineage: Eukaryota > Fungi > Chytridiomycota > Chytridiomycetes > Spizellomycetales > Spizellomycetaceae > Spizellomyces > Spizellomyces sp. 'palustris'. The sequence goes on along the minus strand of QEAR01000135.1, from coordinate 14,683 downwards.
GGCTGCCGTAATGGCCCGCCTCATGCCTAATGCCTTTGAAATTTAACCTGCCCCAGGATCCTTACTCAATGGCAGCCTAGTTTTTAATAGCAACGTTTTTATTAGCCGTGCGCAATTTGCTAAAAGATGGGTTCATCGCCCGTCATTTTGGGCAAACCTTTTGAACGGCTTTGCCAACTCATGCGGTCAAATTGGCTAATCTGTGGCTTGGAACGCGCGCAGTCATTGGCTGGTCGCAATTGCGGCTTTCTTTCACTTCTGGAAATGGCGTTTTTTTTTCCCGGGAGACAATTGCGCAGTTTCCTGGCCACTATTGAAAAAAAAAAAAACATCACGTTGCTTGGCCCCGCAAGTCATTCAGCAGAGACAAAAAAGGCAACCAGCGAATGAGAGGCCTCCCGCATTTCAATTAGTCCAAATACGGAAGAACGTGGATGGGCGCGACTTTTTTTTTCACAAGTCACATGGTAGATTCCATGGTAATTGGAATGCATGTATAAGTGAAATGCAACCCATTCCAAGCACATCGAGTGCCGTGCGAGTCGGGGGACGTATCAGATGACGTTGAATGCGCGCTTATAACAATAAAGAATAAACAACTTGCAAGGTTTTGGTGTGATTTGGGGCAGTGGCCAAAATGAACGTGCTTTGGAAAAGGATTTAAAAAGGACACAGGCCCAGCAAGTCCCCCGCAAAAAGTCATTTGGGATATCGTTCGTTTCGTTTGCGTTTATCAGTAACGAAAATTTCGCTCGGGCCTTTTCTCTTATCGTCTATCGATAGTACTTGTTTGCCTCACAAGGTTCTTTAAAAGCCGACTTGTATACCTCGGGCGCTGTTTCGGAAAAAAATCATGGCTGCCATTACTCGTTCAACGGTCCTTGTCACTGGTTCAGAGGGACAGACAGCGTCTGCGCTCGTCGATTTACTCTCGCTTGTATGTCTAGGTCGCTGTTGCTTATCTTATACAAGGGACCGCGTCTTTAACAAATAATTCATGTCGCTTATAGTCGCCCAATCAGTTTGACACAAGATCTGTATCTCTCAGCAAGTCAGATGTCTCCTCTCTTGAGGACATCTTCTCCACAACAAGAATGAATTCCATCTTTCTCGTGCCTCCACAAACACGAGATGCTATTGCAAGAGTCCGCATCCTCCTCGATGTCGCTCAGCAGCACGGCGTCTCATACGTTGTGCTTGTTAGCATGTTGGGCGCGGAAGACCAAACTGGCACTTTTGCTGAACACTTTGCGGAAATGGAACATCATCTTCAATCGTCTCGTCTGTCACACACGATCCTGAGAGTATCACCTCTGCAACAAAACTTCCTTCATCTCGCTGACGATTTCCATCAACCCATTCCTACGATCGCCCTTCCCATTTCAACTGGGAGTTTCGCCCCCGTTCACGCCAAGGATGTAGCATGTGCTGCCGTGGCTCTCTTGTCAAATCCCTCACGACACATGAACCGCACATATACCCTGACTGGCCCTGATCTCCTTACTGGTGTCGAGATTGCTGGCAGAGCGTCCATGGCCATCGACCGACCTGTCAGGTTTAGGAACGGAAGCATTGCTCAAGCACGTGCACAAATGCGACGCATTAGAGAAGAACATGAAACAGGTCGTCTTCAGGAATGGTTCATTCAATCCGTCGTTCAAGTCTATCAGGCAATCGCTGCTGGTCACTATCAAATGGTGACAAGTGATGTTTTGGCTCTGACCGGCCGACCGGCGACGCCGATCGACACCTTCTTTCAAGAGAATAAGAGTGTCTTCAACAAATCTGAAGGATCCGTGAACGATCACCATGATACGCGACCCGCCGCGTGCATTATGGATCGTAGTGCAGACTATGTCTCTGTTGCCTACAAGGGTGCTTACGGCACTGGCCTGGGCCGCTATGTTCTTTTACCATTGCCTGCTAAATTGTAGTAGCTGGTGTGTTTGGGTAATATGAAGTGGAGTATGAAAGTGTATATAGACATAACTGGAGCTTCTTTGCGGAAAATATTGAAACGTGAAAGCTGTACAAATTCGTAATATGGATGTGACTTTGCTATTGGTGAAATTTCCGGTTCCGTCTTTGTGAAGGTTGCTGCTGTGTTAATATCATAGGTGCAGGCAAACTTGCCGAGTTACAGCCTATAATCACGTGACTTAATCGGACGAGACAGCCGAAGCTGCGATCTTATAACTCTCCTTTGCGAAAAGAATGGCATGGCACCCACAATGTCGGAAATCAAGTGTTTTGACGACCTCCGCGTGCATCGCGTGCTCTTCATAGAGGATCTACTCACCGTTCCCCGAGTACTTTTACCCCAGCAAACGTCCCCACCAACAATCGCGTACAAATTCGGCTCCCCATCATTCTTTTTTCTCCGTGTTAGAGCGGCAGGCATTGTAGTGGATACACCAACGAACGCTATTCACATTGATCCGCAAGATTCGGAGAACAGCATATTTTATATTGGTACCGGTTGCACGTGTGCCATTCACAACTGATGGAGACAAATGGCTCAGTTTTGACAACGATAATCTGCGCTGCATAGATGATGCATCTGGTGTTATTGGCTTCCGGATTCGACCGCAGCTTTTGTACACGTCCCGGGGCCAGCGCTTGAAGAAGGGAATCCATGTTGACGTTTTGGGCCAGCTGATGGAGGGATCGAATACTTTTGGCGCGGAACGGTGGATCGATTGTCATGGGTGAGCATGACTTTTGTAGTTGCTTAACACGACATTTTAAGCACGACATTATCTGAGACTTATGGTTACTAGTTTTGACGTCAAAGAGGACCCAATTATGGATATTATGCGACCACTTGAAACAATCAAAATATATCGTCAACATTATTTTTCGTCGATACCCTCTTCGGGCGCGACAAAAGCTGAGGAGCAAGACAAGGCCCCATCGAATCCATATCACCCAGCGAAACCCGGCATAGCTGCAACCACAATACCATCAAAGCGACCGATTGAAGATGATGAATCAGGGTTTCAGTTTGCAACTCAATGGGATGTTCTAGAGCCAGCTCGGCTCACACATCCCGGAAGCACAGCGCCACCAAAGCTGGCGGATATACCAAGAGAGGTTAACGGGGATCCCGCAAATCCAAAGGTTAATGCGGAAGGGGATGAGGAATTCATGGACGACGTTATGAATTCATTGTCAGAAGACAAGGACATGGGGGAATTGCTGGGTGTCATGGATGGTCAAATTGGAACAGGTGAATATCAAGCTGATCGACGTGTAGTATTAATGACACATGGAAACTAAAAGCTTATTGGATCTATAGATCCACTTCATGCCGACATGGAAGGTTTTCTACGGGATAAGCCGGGGTCCACTGAAAACGCCCTCATCGAACGATTTTCGACTTTTACGCCCAAACAGGTGCAACAAGCAATACAAAACGTGAGTTTTTTTTTGTTTTTAGTGGCGTATGCAGGTGCCATAGAGGCCGTCTTTGTATGATCTCATATGTTGTGTTCACATGCAGCTCGCGACTGCGGGCATGATTTACTATATGGGTGACGGATACCACCTTATATAACAGCAACTTCAACCTATTCAATGGACAAAGCGAAAGGACACATAAGGCGACAGTACTGGCCGATTTCATCACAATAGGATTAGGGACCCATGAGTCAGGCGGTATGGAAGCTCAGAGGGGAATAGCTCAAGCTCATGATTTATGATGGAATGTGATGCTGTACTCGATCAAATTTCATAAGGGTGCTTCCCGACCGTCGTATTTTGAAGATTACGGGATCTCATGCGGCAGAACATTGATATCATATCAGCGATGTGGGCAGTGGGCACGCATGGCATCTCAACATGAAAAAATCAGTTTTTCATTTAATCGTCCGTTATTTTTCAATCCTAATTACAATTTTTATAATATGACGTCCTTTGGTGTTAATATGACGTATCAAGCCCATCTGACCTTCAAGTACAATTCCCATTTTAGCGGTCTACAGCCGCTTGAACTCAATGACAGGTGTACCCTCCTCAAATGGAACACCGAGTTCCAGCAATTTCTGATACGCTTTTGCAAAGTCTTCAAAGAACCGCTCCTCATCCTTTGCATAAATCTCCACCCATTTTTTAAACTCCTTATCCTTAGTGAGGGACATGTCAGTAGGCAACATCATGATAGATCCTGTGTTCTTGTCAACGTATTGCTTGGGTCCTTTCCACTTTTTCACAACCCATTTCTCTTCCAAGAGGCGTTTATAAAAGTCATTGGAGAAAGTGGTAGGGGAGAAAGTCCACGGGCCATCGAAACCAGAGCGAGAGGTGTGGCATCGACCTATGGCGTGGGCACCCAGCAGGGCGACAATTTCTTGATCATTGAATCCCATCCTGACAGGGGAAGATTAGCTACCCGCAGTGTTCTTTGCTGAGTACCCTAAACCTTACCTGTAGAAAATCTCACGGTGATGGTTCGGATGTTCGGCGTTGGCGTCAGGAAGTCGACCATCCGGCGTCGTCTTGTCAACTGTTTGATCGACACGACCTGGACGCCATTTGATGGTAGGCCCGCCCATCTGACAACATGCTGATCAGCTTACGCAAAACAAAAATCTAAAGTTCAGCGATATACCTCTTGGATCGCAACAACACCACCCACACTCCACAAGTCCGAATAGCTCAGTGCATCACCATACTTTTTCTTGATAGGTTCAAGAAGATCACGGGCAACTTTCAACCCAGCATTTGCCGACCATTCGGCTTCGACGGGGAATCGCATCGTGGCGCCATAAGATCCACCTGTCTTGTCGTGCTTGCTGTATGTGCCACTTGCATGCCAGGCTAGACGTACGAGAACGGGCGCGTACGAGCTAGATGCAATTGACCGTGGTCAAAACGTCTGAGATCTCCCAGTGCACATGAAATATATAACAACACTAACCCGTCATCATAATCTGGGTTAGAGTCGAGGAGCTTGGCAATGTCGTTGTAGACCTCTTGGAATTGTGCGGGGGTTAGTTTGGATTTTGTAGGACTGTGAGGAATCGCTTCGGCTGTGGGGATTAAAAAATAATAGCACAAAGTCAAACATCCCGATGAAAGATAAAACTTCCAACTGTTATGGTAAGGAATTGGGGGTCAATGCACTTACTGAGATCACCCTGAGTAAACCGATAATAATAGTAGCCACCGATACCCGCTGCCCCAGCTACAGCAGCCCAAAGCAAGTTGCTATTTCCTTTACCCTTCTGCCCAGCTTGTTGTCCTGATGGCTGCTGCTCGGCTGTGGCATACCCACGTCGGAAAGCAGTGTTTGCTGGCAATAAGGTGACGCGTGGGCGAAATACCGATGACCTTGCTGATCTGAGGGTAAGAGAAACTACAGTGCGTGCGTTCATTGCTGAATGAGTGAGATACTGACAGGTAGAAAGCCTAGGCGAGACAGGCGGGGAACACCTGGGCCCTTTTTATGCTGTGGCCGCTTTGTAATCGGCCTCGGTTGCACATCCAGCCACACCGGAGGTCTCTCCGTTCAATCTACACGTCGCGTTGCCCCAAATCATTTGACTATTTGAAAAGGAATTCTATAGAAAGTGCTGCATTTCAGAGTTATGTACTGTATCTCAATGAAATGTACGCCGAACTCAATGACCCAGTCGGCGATATGTACATGAGTAGGTCTGTGTTGTCGTATCTCATCTGGTATCTGGACCTGCTGATGTTAATATCTTTGAACGAATGTCATTGTTGTTGCTGATGTTCATATGTATTTCGTAACTATTCTAGACAGCGACTTCATCTCATGTAATCTTTATAGACAAGAAATTCTAACATATATTCAAGATATCAAAATCGCATACTCTCCAAGCCCCCAACTCATGGCGTTTATCCCCTTTCAGTTCCTTTCTCGACCACTACATTGCCCTCCGCTAGTGTTCTCATCCCTGCATCTTGCTCCGGCGTTAAATAGCTAATATCATCCCAAGGATGTCTGTACAATCCCTGTTTTAACCTCTTCTGATCTAGGTAGTGGCCAATGAATCCAATTGACCGTCCCAAAACAAACAACCCATTTAGCGTGCCGATCTTGATATACTCTTCGGCTTCTTCCCTGGAAAATGCACCGCACCCTCTCAAAAGATCGACAAATGCAACACCAACAGCACCATCGACATTGAGGATAAGATTGTCCTTTTTGCTGGTTGTGATCTTTTCGACTTCCAGCGCGTACCGGAACACGTCGGCTGACGGGAAATTCTTGAGAACGTATTCTTTGACAATCTCCACTCGAAGATCAGGGTTGGTACGGGACTTGATCTTGTGCCCGATACCGAGAATGAGCTGGTGAGCTTTGCGCTTTGAGGTCACAAAGTCCGACGGGGTTTGGTTAGCATCGTACGCTCCTGAGAAATCTCTTGCTGCTCCGTCAAGCGCTCCCCCGAAACGGTCCCCAATGGTAAGGAGACCAGCCACAAGCGAGGAAATCAGGTCCTTCCCAGCACGAGCTGAAAGTATCATCGTTGCGGTCAGTAACCTTATCTCGCATGAATAGATTGCCTGTAGCCCCTACCTGTCACGATGGTATTATGCGCTCCACTGACAGCTGGGCCATGATCCGCTGTCAACATCAAAACCATCTCGATGAATTTGCACGCGTAGGCCGGCAGCCGTCTCTTGAACCACAGCAAGCTCAACACGCCACCGATACCAATGTCTTCCTTGAAAACTTCGCTAATGGCCATTCCAGCGTATAGCAATTCTTGCCCTCGGTCATCGCAAATGGTTGAAATGAACGAGGCTGGCTTACGGATGAGTCCGAGCTCTTGCGCCCATGAATAGTCGATGGGGATTTTGGGTGCCGGTGGTTCACGGAAGGGTGCAATTGTCTTGTCAGCGAGGAGGGAGATGTACACCTTTTGCAAGGTTTCTGGAAGATCTTCGAATGTTTCTGGGACGATAACGCCGGAAGAGCGGAGAGTTGAGTTCTTCGCATCCGCCGTTTCAAGGTCAGAGTTGGCAAAACTTCCAGCGTGCCCGAACTGGACGTCAGTTGTGAACATCTTTGCACAAGTTCCAATGCACCACGCTACCACGGGTTTGGTAATACGCCCGTCTTTTACTGCTTGTGCGAGATGGTACTCTTCTACTCCACCAACCTCGCCCAACAGGACCAAAATTTTGGCCGCTGGATCCTTTTCGTATCTAAGCATGTGGTCAATGAATGTTGATCCTGGGTATCTATCACCACCTATAGCAACGCCCTCGTAGACTCCATCCGTGGCCCGGGATATGATGTTGTTCAGCTCATTGGACATTCCACCGCTTTTGGAAACATAAGCAACGGAACCGGCGCGGTAAAGTTTGGAGGACACAATATTATCCATCATTCCTCCAGTGTTTCCAATCTTGAAGCACCCCGGCTTAATGCCACCGACAGTGGCGGGTCCGATTATAAGAATTCCCTTTTCCTGAGCTTCGTGAAGGAGCTGGCGAGCGCGCTTCTCCGGCACTCCTTCGGCAATAATCGCGATCGTCTTCAGTTGGGGATACAGCATGAGCTCGCGAGTACTCTCATACACACTAACAATAAAGCTATGGTTAAAAACACATTTATAACTTATTGCTTTCAATCTGCTCACATACCTTCTACAGGACGCAAAATTGACCACAACATCAACATCTGGAAATCTTTCGATCGCTTCCGTGATTGTTGTGTACACCGGCACCAACATTTCCTTGGTGCCCCAGTAGAATTTCTGAACGTGATGGCCTCCGAAGGGGTATATCATACATGCAACAGAGGGTTGCTCACGATTACACATGAAATCGAAATCCAGCATGCCTTGGACAGCACGAGGCTGCATCCCGTATATGAAAGAACGCGTTCGGGATGTGAAAGGCACGACCGAACGAGGGAGAGCGGAACTTGTTGCCTTAGTGATAGCAGCGCTTTCGTTCTGTGTTGCACCGGCCATCCCACCAACACGGTCCAATGCAACCGGAGGTGGTGGTGGCGTGGAGATATCCAAGAGCCCATTGCCTGTCGATTCCACGGTCGCAGTAGGATTTGGCGATTGGGAATGAATGCCCTTCAAGGCGAGAGGAACGATTCCTGTCACGTGCATCTCAGGCCCAAAGACATTGATATCTACCCCCAGATTCTCTCCCAGTGTCCGCATGAGACGAAGCCCTTCTTGATAATTGGGACCAGCACGGCGGACGTAGATCTTCACCTTGTGGTTTTGTAAAGACCGCTGGTATTCCTTCAACGCTCGGATAATGCCCTTGAATGTTGCAGCAACATTGGTAAAGTTCGCAATACCTCCTCCGATGAAAAGGAATTTTCCTTCAGGATGAGGCGTTCCTCGCGTCATCAAATCCAAAATCGTTTTACTGTATTCGTAAGTTTGAGACTCAGATGGAGCGCCCGAGTATTCACCGTAGTTGGCCAGTTCGTGGGCATAACCAAGGGCCGCAATGGCGTCGGAATATACCACTGATGCACCTCCACCAGCGACCATAGTCCATATACGGCCAGAGGGATTTAGAACAGTGAGTTTCAAAGACGCTCCAGTCTTCGCATCCAAATCAGCAATGTAAGCTTCTTCTTTGGTAAGCTCTCGACCAAACGGGGCCGGGAACTCAATAGCGGGTCCCCATGATGGGCTGCTTCCAGTCGGTGGATAGGCGTGTTGCCGGGCAATGGCCCACTTCTTTCCACATTCAAATTCCGCAGTTTGGTCGAGTTTTGCGGCAAGGTCCAGGTAGAAAACTTGCGGTGCCTTGCCATCTACGGATTCCAAAACCACCAGAGGATTGATTTCCAGATATGTGAATTGAAGGTCAGTGTAAACGGCGTAGAGACGAGTAATGAAGTCGACAAGCGTCGCCTTCTGGGAATCGGACTTGACGTCTGAAGGAAATATACATCAATACGTCGTTGAAAAAGAGTTCTGTAACTCAGCGTACCATGCAAGAGTGCCTTTGAAAGCTTTTCCGCAGTTGGGAATGGTTTGTTGACTTCAACCAAGAGCTTCCGTGCCTTCGCATCGACATCGCCGACGTCAACGCCTCCCTCATGCGTAAAAAGAATCCAATCTCCTTCACGGACAGAATTGATGGCAACGTAGTATTCGGACTCTGGAGGGTGGACGCAAAGAGGTTCCACTAAGAACGTGTGCAGAAGACCACCAGTTTTCTCGAGCTGCGATGGTAAAAATGAATTAAGGTTCTCGCTTATGTTCCAATAAGACGAGGAGACGATTACCTTGAAAATCTTGCCCGCTCTTGTCCATATCCACTCTTTAACCCCATTCCAATCCAGCCCAATACCCAACAGGCCATTCTTTCCTCGCCGCTTTATCAATTGATCTGGCTTGCATACCAATTTGTCCTCCTTTACCCAAGGATTCTCTTTCTCTGCCCTGTCGAAAGTTTCTTCAACGTGTTTTTTGAATACAGCTTCATTTTCTACGAGGGAAACATCGAACGAAATATGGACCATGCGGTTTGGTGCAAGGAAAGCGGGAGAAGAGTCATTTATGTTCGGATGGGAGCCATTTTCTGAGGGCGAAGTTGGCTGTTGAGATTCAGCGTCTGGATGAGTCAGTCGAGGAAGCCAGTAGGCAAGAAGGTGCTTTCCGTCATATTCACGAATGGGCTTGGCAGACATTGTTGCTGACGCAGCCGGAAAATACTATATCCCAATGATTGTGTGAGTGAAGCTATGATCAACCACGTATCGAGCCGGCTGTATACCTAATGTGCGATGCTAGAGAATAGCCAAAAAACTAGGAAAACGGGCGTCACTGCAACAAAAGCGTCGGAAAGAAACCACTAGGGAGGAAAGCGATGAGCTGCGCACTGTGATAAACAACCACGCGATTCGGCCAAATGACTCATTCATGTAGATCTGCAAGGAGATTGGACAAAAATGGACGTGGGCTCATCACTACTGGCCGCAACTTACAATAAAAGAAACTATCGTATGTCGACTTGATAATTCCACAAGTGCGCTGACAGCAAGTGGGTTGACAGCAAGGACGTTGACAGTATTTTGCGGATGACGGAATTGGACTGTTGCGGGCTATCTTGCTCTGGCAGTTCTTTTAAATACTTTGCGTACACCGGATGAATCTCATTACTTCGTGTTGCCGAAAGAATGGTCGGATAATCGGACCATACTAGATGGAAGGCGATAGGCGCAGGACCCAATAAAAATCGTATTCAAATTCAGTCTTGTAAATAAACACCAAGGCTGTTCCCCCCCCGCATCAGATCATCGATAATTTCTGCCTAACCTGAGCATTCCCGTTTACGCGGTCTCCAAAACGCGTGAACTGCCAGTATGATTGGCACTCTACAATTGCTCGGGAAAAAAGTATTCCAAACACAATCCGCCGTTTCTGGCTTTGCTTGGCAGCACACACAACAAAGAAGGAGCATGGCAGGATGCTGGACAGCTGACATATTCCAGCCAGATGACCAGGCCGCCGGGAAGATTATGCGCTCTCCGCCTGGATTAGCTTTGATGTGGCAGCGTCAGATCTTATGAATCTTACGACTAATTTACCGCATTCTCTCTCATAAATGCGGCATAATTTACATGAGGCCATTCAGGGCATTCGAGAAAATGTTTCGTGTGTGTTCCTTCTAGTTTCCATTTCCACAGGTACCACGCCAACTAGAAACAACTAATTACATGTCGAAATGCCAAAGAGGATCACAGGTGTTCCATGAGAATACTAAAGTGGTCTAACCACGTACAGCCTACCAAAGAATGATTGGCGTTAACTGGATAGACTAGTCAGGCTCCGATTCACCGTCCTGGCAAGCTACTGAGCTACATTCAGACCCTTGCCAATAAAATACCAAAGTGCCCCCCTCTACGATAATAGCTACAATAAGCACAATTGCAATCAATCTGTTGGCTCAAAATATCCAGCAAGCGGGAACCGTTCCCGACATTTTAGTTCAAAATCATCCGCCCTTTTGAGGTCCGAAAATGTAGTCACTAAAGACATGTGGACCTTCACTGCAGTCTGCATACAGTGGAGATCAGTCAGCTTTAGCATCTTGTTGACACACGGACTCTTAGCCTACCTCAAGCGTCAGATCTTTGATTCCTCCCGTTACTATCTCTTCCAAAATCTCTACCCCATCACCCCCGCACAACCGATCCATTTCTGCAGCAGCCAAAAGACCTTCCACATTTCCCTTGCAATGTTTGAGATACTTTGCATTAAATTCTTTGGCGTCTTTCACGCCGTTGAAAAGTTGTCCCATCTCTTCCTCCAGCACTGTCCGCACATGAGGATGAATGCGGTCTGTGGGCTCACTTTTCACGGCGAGGTAAAATCGCACCGCGTTGCGATGCAAGTCCGGGTGGTTTGGCGCAATCGCGGTGCCCTTCTTGAGTGCACGGAGAGCCAGAAGGTACTTCTCTGGAAAAAAAGGGAAATAATTTGAGGCATTGTTTCCAGTATAATCGGAATCCGAGACCTACTTTTTCTGAGGAAGACTTCACATCCAAGAACCTGACTCTCTATTCTCTCGGGCCCCAGATCTAACAAGGGCCTCAAAAACCTCATGGCCTCTTCAAGGTAATCGTCAGCAGCAAGATACTTTTCTCCGTTCACATCAGCCTTGTCCTTATTACTGCCAGCATCCGCCGCTTTATCATTTTGAGTTTTGAGTGCCAACTTTCGTGCTTTCCGCTCAGCTTTCTTACGTTCGGGATCAGACACATTGGCTGGTAGCACGAACGTGTAGGCGTAAGCTTATAGCGGCCACGCGACTGCAACATTAGACACGAACCATTGGATGCATCCTCACGCCCACTGCGTTCCTTTGGCTTGTCATGCAATTCCAAGTACACTTGCACAGCGAGGGTTGCCGCCTCAAAGTAGAATGGGTGTGATCTTAACTTGTCTTCGACTCGGAGTAGTTCTACATACGAGCGTAATGTCATTTTACGTAGACAATATGAATGGAAATCGAATTGATCGTCGTAGATGTCAACGAAATGCTACTGGTTTGTTATTATCTAAGCCCGCGGACGCTTCATTAATCCTCAATGGTCCTCACCTGTTCAATCTGATGTAACTTCTTGAGGGCTCGTCCATATTGCTCCTGCCGCACATAGCTTTTCGCGCATTCTGTGGCGAACCACATACATTGCATGTCAACCAGGTCTGCTAGAGGGTCCAGTGATTCACTCTAGGTAGAAGAGTCGTAAACTCAATGTATCGTAGTCAGCATATATCAGCAAGTTGATGCTCACCCTTGTAAATAGTGCTATCGTTTGTTCGGCTTCCCCCAATCTATCGTTTCGCAACATGTATTTAGTGCATTTAGAATTGATGTAACGATCCTGGAGGTCCATTTCCCGGGCTTCGTTCATTATTGTCACAGCTGTCTCTTCGTCGCCCGCGTGCTGTATGCAGCTCTCAGTTTCTGATAAAAAACCAAGGATATGCTACAATGCCGAGAACTACCTTGTATATCCGCGCCTTCGTCATGAGGAGCTCGACAAGAGTCGGTGTATGTACTAGAGCTTCGTTAATTAATTGAAGAGCCGTGGTCGTATCCCTTTTATGGTCGTAATGTTGGGCCAGGAAGTACAGCACCCACAGATATGCAGTGGGTGGCTCCCGTTCCGCGAGTGCGTCGTTTTCGCCAAATCGTTGCGCCTCCTTCAAGCTTTTTCGATACCTCAAAACCAGGTCCTCCACAATCTGCCCTTTCCCGCCATCCTTGTACAGATCCTTTATGCTAACGAACAGGGATGGTACACCTTTCCGGAACATCGGTCTGAGATACTCATCGGCCAATTCTCGAAATTTATCGGCTGAAGAGAGACATCGTAAGGTTGGGTTCGCATGCATCGATCGTCCAATTCTACTTCACGTACCCTTTGCATACTTCAGTGGCGCACGCTTGATGACATGCGATCGAGGATATTTATTGCCCAGTTCATTCAACAACCGGAAAAGCTTCTCCAACTGCGTCACGTCCAAGTCTGCAGACCCTTTATGATAGAATTATCAACTCCGCACCGTTCCGCTTAGCAAATGCGACGACTATGGCCCATACCTCCAATCAGCGAACGTGCTCGCAGGAGCCCTTCCAAATACGCATGGCAATCCGGATTTTGATCCAAGAGTTGACGGTACTCGACTTCGGCCTCCGTAAGTTTGTTAGCTTTCAGCAGCACCCGGGCTATGTGTTCCTTTTAGCATTGACAGTACTCTACACTGCTACTGGTTTGCCCAGGCGATACCTTTGGACTCTCTCCATGACCGTTTGTCCACCACCCTGGTCCGTATGTCTTCCAAGTGCTCCAGAGCCTTCAAGTTGTCCCCACTTTCCTCAATTATCATATTCTTGTACATGAGCATTTCACTGTTCTCGAAATCAGCAACATCCGGTTGTTCCTTCACGACAGGAATTAATGAGGTGATCTCCTGAAAAGAGGCCAACTGGTCGTCTGTGCCCACCTTCAAACTCTCTTCGAACGCGGATAAGACATTCAGCGCTGTATCATATTTTTGAAGCATGTGATATGATATAGCCAGTCCAACCCAATACATGCGGTTTGTCGGCCGCAGAGCAAGGAGTTGATGTCTAGTCTCCTTTGGAATATCGTCAGTATTCGGATGAGATCACCGGCTCATCTACAGAACTGACGCACATTGAAACCCTCATAATTTCGCATTTGAATCTGAAGTAATGACAGATCTCTGATGATCTGCATATTTTCCTAGATGACAAGAAACTAGTAAGACAGGGGCGGGCCTTCAAACGTGTGAGCAATTAATGGCGAACCTTGTCGAACTTCAAAGCGTTGACGTAGCATTTAATAGCTTCTTCATAGTTCTTATCCGCTCGATGCATTAAACCATATACATGCCAACCTGGCTCAGGAATATCAGGAATTGCGCGGCTGAATATGCAGCCTCCATCTCGTACATGTATGACTGGTGAGGTCGTTCCTCAAGCCTTTCTTCACAAATTCATATCCTTCCTCTTTCCGATCCAAATGGCTTAGGAAGAGCCCCTTCATCGCTAGGGTTTCTGTACACACCAGAAGCTGTGAATCATTCGTTCCAGACACTAGATTTAGGAAAGGCATTTAGGAGATCACCACGTACCACCATGTTCCGGGAACTTTCGCAGAATCTGCTCCGCCTGCTTCAGCCCCTTCTTATATTGTTTATGCTCGTAGAATTTCTGCAAGAAGTGACGGATCAGCGTGATTGCAAGTGAACATGTCCGTAGGAGAATATACCAGAATTGACTTGAACATGGCACTCTCTTTGGAAGGGAGCTCCCGTCCCTGTTTCGCGGGTGGCATATTTGTGAGAGTTTCTTGTCTATATGCGTATCTAGTAGAAACTCCTTTGACCCAATGCCAGAGATCACTCGCTGATGAACTGGTCGGAAACCCCACGTCCCAAGTTTGAACAAAAATGACTCACCACCAGCCTGAGTGCTTAGGTGAGCATCTCGCTCAGACATCACCTGAATGATCGGACGAACATTCAACTCATAGTGTGGAGGCCGTAGGAAGTGGCACTAGCAATATAAAGAGCCGGCTAGTTCCGGTTAGACCCTTGATTGTTCGAAGAGCTTCTTTTCTTTTTTCAGCTGGACCCCATTTTGCCACACTCGAGGTCTATAAAAGAAGGTCTTTGCTCCCCCCCCC
>QEAR01000134.1:0-34078 GCA_006535965.1 Spizellomyces sp. 'palustris' | reverse complement strand
ATCAAGAGTTCTGGAATCGGGCCTAGTAGGGACGCGTGCGGTGGTGGGGTAGTATCCGGTTAGAACAACCGTTATGTATTGCATGTATACTACCCTAGTAGTAGCTAAGTTAGCTTTTCCGAGCGGGTTGTCGCCGGTTCATTCCCTGGTGCAGCTAGTGCCATTTTCTGTCACATCTACACTAAATATGCCCTTTCAACTTAACCAATATACACTGGCGGACTTGGGCTTACGATAATTGTACCAGGTCACGTGTCGGGAGGTGCGCAGAGCTCAACAGCTAAGATCCCAGCTCTTTCGCACAGGATTGTGCGTACGCCTATGCATCCACACACGCTGCAGAGCGTCACCGCAGCCAATGTCTGATTCCCTTTATACGATGCCGACCGCGTCGGTGGTTGGAGCACAGCAGCAAAACCTCCTGCAACAGCAGCAGCAAATAGGCGCCAGAGCTTCACCTCAACTCTTACCTGTCAACCCTCTCATGTCTCCAAACCCGCCGCTCATGTCGCAGGCCACGCCGCTAATACCTCAAGGAACTGCGTCTCCACAACTGAATGCGTCAGCAACGTTAGTAGGTCGACCTGGATTTATTCAAAATGTCGCAAATCGGGGACGAGGAAGAGGTCGAGGTCGAGGTGCTGGAGTACAACAGCAAGCTGGTGTGATGGGGTCCTTACCCGGTGGGGTTGTCGGGCAACTAGGGTTTGCTGCTGGCCAAATGGCTTTACAGGGCTTCCCACAAAATGCTCTTCCTGGAATGACAATTCCAGGACAGTTTTCACCTCGGACGGTACCGGCCGCCAGCTTGCCACAACAACAACAGCTCCTTACACAACAACAGCAACAGCTACAGCAGCTGCGACAATTTGCTATCCGTAATCATCTCCTTCAGCAGCAGGCGGCGCTTCCGAGCCCCCCAATCCAACATCCACCAGCGCAAGCCACGAGCATGATGAACCCACAAATGCAGCAGAGACCTCAACAACAAATACAGCGCCCTCAAAATATTCAAGGGACCGGTTCTGTTCCTCTCCCGGCAGGAACGATCTTAAGTGCCACTGGGGTAGCTGCAGGCGCGATGCCTGGTGCTCCTCGGCCAAACACTGCACCCACCCGTGCAACACCGAGTACAGGCGGACCAAATATCATACCAAATCAGATGCCAAATATATCAGCACAGGAAAAGCAAATCATATCAAGGTTCCATCAATTCAGAAAAGCATCTGTCGACTTGAAACAGGCCGCGGATCAAGCCACGACAGAAGATGACAAGCGAAGACTCACGGAACAATGCAGACAGGCACAGCAACAAGCACAGGCCGTGTGGCAGCACATGACGGCGTCTATGAGAAACTGGTATGGGGCCATGACGCGCCGACAGGAGCTCCAGCGGCAGCAGCTTCTAAGGGCCCAAGCGGGCGGTGCACGTCCTCAACAGCCGCTTCCTGGGTCAGCTGTAGCCCAAAACATGTCAGCCCTACGACCACAGCCACCACAAGCACAACAAGTCCCTCAACAGCGACCCATGCAGCCAATACCCCAACTCCATGCACCCACACATCCACAATTGCAACAACAGCAACAGCAACAACAAGCACAACGGCCCCTGGCGGCTCAGGCCTCGACAGCCCCACTAGTTTCGGCACAAGCAGGTCAACCCGCAATTAGTATTGCGTCCTCACAGGTTCAGCCAGCGAACGCGCAATTAGTAGGAAAGTCCCCTACGGTAGGGGGTCCAGCGGCAATGAGTCCTCAACAGCAAGGTGGGCAAAATTTTCATAGAGAGATTTACTTGGACGTAATCCACCACTTGAAGCTGACCTCCATGATGCATTCAGCACCAGCACCACCAATATTTGTAGCACCGGCGCCAGGTTGTATAACGTCCACGGATCAAATGGTTCTTTCATCTAAGTGTGACCAATTCTAAGATCGTTCCATTCTGGGTGTATCTTCCTTTCACAGGAACCGGATCCGCTTTTATCCCTCGTAAAGCCACGCCACCTCCCATAGGGGAAGAGCTACCTCAAGAAAACCCGGACGCAGGGACCAGTAGTCCCATGTTGACACTAGATTCGGTGCTTGGGAAGAGAAAACTGAGCGAGCTTGTCGAGCAGATCGATCCCAGTGAAAGGCTGGAACCTGAAACTGAGGAGGTGGGTGCATTTATTCTGACCTGTCGATTTTGAAATTGTGGCTCTGTTCCTCTTGGATTGATCAGAACTTTAGTTTCTCCTGCACCTTGCCGATGATTTTATTTTGGAAGTCACCAAGAGGGCATGTAAAGCCGCCAAACACCGTGGCGCCACTGCGCTTGGCATCAAAGATTTGCAGCTAGAACTCGGTATGTTGCGCAAGCTAGCAATTATTGGGAATCTTCACGTTCTAATTGAATGTGCTCCTTGGCTACAGAGCGTAATTGGAATCTCAGAATACCCGGATTTGCAAATGAAGTTCGACCAAACCGTCGTCCGGTCGTCAATAATGCGCACCTATCTCGCTTAGGGTTGCTGCATAAACAAAGACATTTAGACAATATTAAACGACGAGCACTCGAGCAGAAGCAGAGCAGTGCCAATGTTGGCACTCAGAAATTAGAAGGGAGGGCCAGTAATGAAGCAGCTAGCGTTGATTTCACCGCACCTAGCGCAGACAGTAAGCCTGTGAACGGGTCAGGACCAGTGTCTCAACCGCCGCTACCATCATCAGCACCAAAAACTTCCTCCGTGAATGGCATCACCAGCCCTTCCACAATTCCGATAGTTGGCAGCGCTTGAGATACACTGTGAAACTTCGTATATATACAATTATATTATACCACGCGGAGTGGACATTCCACTAAGCTGATACGCAACTTGCCTATATTGCCCCTACATAGCTGTCTATAATCTCACACGTTCGAGTTCACCTCCCTTTCATTACCTTAGGTGACTTCAATCGCCAACAACCACCACATCGTTGTCAACCATCGTAACTTCTGCGTCCAGTTTCCTCCTTTTGGTCAAACTGGATTCGCCGTTTATCTCCATCAGGTCGTTTGCCGAGCGTTTGGTCTCGTTAGTTTCAGGCTCAGGCTTCCGAGGACGAGGAGGAATATCTCTATCTCCATTAAGTATAAAGAGAGTTCCGGATTCTCCAAGAATGTCACTATAAAATAAGGTGTGTTTCAGTAGTCAGGCAGTACCAGAGGTCAAGTCTGTGATCGCACCTATGTGCAATGTGTAAGACTACGGTGACGTTTTTGGTCTCTTTGTCATCATCATCGTTTGTTATCATCACCCGGGATGCATGCACTATTCCTAAATCTTCCAGTGTCACATCCACATTGTCTTCGAAATCGGGATCATATAGCAACCTATCTCAAAATCAATGATGAGAGATACACAAGTATCTTGTGGCACCACGTAGATACCGACCTATCCCCTTCCTGGACTGTTATTTCTCCGGATATACCCAGTCCTTGACTTTCGTCCTCGCCCTCGGGATTTTGCTGAATGACGTGCTCCACTAAGTCCCGTAATGTTGCTGTGCGCGTGTTGATTGTCAAGATAAAGGAGCCTGTTGTGCAAACGGCGCAGTTTGGGTTGGGCTTATCCAGTCGTTCAGGGTTGATAGTGCTGGCAACCCACGTCTGGTAAAATAATTCAATATGCGAATACAGGAGAGGAATAAATTGTATGATTTCGTACATTTTTGCAGTCAGACCAATTGCCTCCAAGCACTTTCATCGCAGTGAGCACAATGAGCCCGGCAATGATTGCATTTGTTGTTGCAACGGCTGGAATAATATTTCCTGCCATTTCTTGTAGGGAAACGTTAGAATTGAGACGTTTCTAAAACGAGTTATTAAAGTTGCCGAATATAACACGAATATCACCTTTCACCGCAAATCTGCTTTTCTGCTCCAATCCATATATATATGCCCGCAAGTTGGCGGTCGCGGTGACGAAGTTCAGGGCAGCGTCATCGTCCTTATCGAAACTCAAACTGTAGTTTGGATCGGTTTTCCGCTGTTCCAGGAAGCGTTTGGTAAGCTCAGGCACGCTGCGGTATGCAATCAGCCAAAACGTAAAAATAATGACAGGCAGAAGAAGAAACTACAAACCTCTCGAGGAATACTTCGGCATTCTCTTCCAAAGTCCAAACTTTGTGGTCCCATTGATTCCACTCCACACTGGCTCTCATTGGTTTTGTGCTCTTTCGGTTACCCGTTATTTCCTCAAAATTTAGAGGAGTGGGCGGTCGACGATTCTTCCACAGCTCCTCCATTTGGAGTAAACCCTTGATGTCATCTGTGAATACCTAAAAGAGAGTTGGCGTTGAGTTCTTAGAGGGGCCTTTATGTCTCCAAAGACGCGATACCTTCTCGAAGACCAGCTTTCCGTATGCATCTGACCCAATGGCATCCCTCAAACGCTTCAACGCCTCATTTTCATGACGAAGATGAGCCATTTCCTCGGCTAGAACGCAGACATGTGTGAAATTTGGATGTAAAAGCGTACACAAATATGAAGACATACCATTTTGCGATGTCTCTTCGAGGTTTATGGTTGGCTCTTCCTCTTCTGTGTTACCAAACAGCTGACTCCATTCGAGCCTGAGCTAACAGCGCCCGACTAACCGTAAAGTACGAACATGCTTACTTGAAGAGGTAGCTTTTCGCCCATACAATGCAGTGTATAGGTGCACTTGGTGTGCTTCGAATGGTACATACTGGATAAGTCTTTTTCGTCGGTTTCGCATCGCAGTCATAACAGCGCGTCAAACGCTGAGATCAAAACCAAGGTTGGTATCCTAAGAGCAAGTAAATTTCCATACAAAGTCGCACCTTCATGTGGAGGGTTACTTGACCCCTGAACCCTTCTGTTCCAGATTCGATCAAAGGCACACCTGCTGCCAAGCACATTCCGTTCACATGACGACGTGCGGCTGAAAATTCCATTAAGATGAGTTTCCTGAGATCACACCACATTATAGAGGTTGCATCAATTATACCTAAGTTATCGAGAGCATTTAAGACCATGTCAAATGACTTGAACCAAGAGACGTCAAACTGCGGTTCGTAGATACTGGCATGGTGGGCCACAATATGCGCATCTGGGTTGAAGTGAAGGGCGGATTCTCGCGCGACCTGATGTTATCGAGACCCTTAAGCTGATGTTTCGTAGAATGGAACTTCGATACATGGAAAAAGACTAATGATATGCAAACTTACGGAGGCCTTTGCTTTGCCGATATGGTGTCGCTGAAACAGGAACTGCCTGTTCAAGTTGGACAGGTCGATTGTATCTAGATCCACCTTTGAGAAGGGTGGGGTCTCAGGATTCCATTTCCGATATTGTCGTTTGCTTCCAGGATTCACACTGGCCAGAACATACCACTTCCACGTAGCTAAATCCGGACATGACAAGGTTCTTCAAAAGTTCACATCCAATCCCGCCCGCACCGACCATCAGCACGCGCGCTTCGGCAACCTTTTGGAAAAGGTTCACGCCAATAGCGGTCTTGTTATGCTGATAGCGACTGGACATGGTGTCAACCTCTTTCACTCAGTGCGTCTCCGCCCCAAAATCCAGCACCCGAAAAACGAAGGTTGACGATCGGGAAACCGATCCGAAGTGCGTGTTGAATGCGTGGTTCACGTGCATAAAGTATCCAGCGATTGGATCCAATTGGAAACAAATTACCGCCGGCCACGATGGGGTCATCGCCCTCGTT
This sequence comes from Spizellomyces sp. 'palustris', assembly GCA_006535965.1. Classification (NCBI taxonomy): domain Eukaryota; kingdom Fungi; phylum Chytridiomycota; class Chytridiomycetes; order Spizellomycetales; family Spizellomycetaceae; genus Spizellomyces; species Spizellomyces sp. 'palustris'. Next base: position 28,357 of record QEAR01000134.1, on the reverse strand, counting down.
TCAGATATTGGTTCCCCCGCAGGAGGCTGCGACATTTTGTAAACAAATTGCACACTCACGAATTCCCCCAAATATTTCGGGCAAGCAGCATCAAAGAACAGCGCGGTCACTTATTCCGCAAATCGTCCGCTGATGACAAGGATGAATGTCCCACGCCAAGTGGGACTGCTTGTCATCGCCCTCCTTTTCCGTCTGACAGTAGTATTTGGTAGCGTGACATGTGCATTTAACTCTTATCAATTTCACATGTGCTTACTTTACTATGTAGCCGATACACCCATGTCGGCCTTTGCGCCTATACGCTTCTATGACTTCGTTGATCACATTACAATAATACGACACTCTGTGGGAAGTCTCAGCCTTTCATTTAGAGTAAGCCTCGCAAATCGCGCTTTCCGTGAAATACACTGCTCATAGCGATAACGACTGGTTCGCATCTGCAGGCGATTAACCAGACGTTTGAATTGGACTTGATACCAAACGACGCACTTCTCCATCCCTCAGCCGTCTTGCAAGTCCAAGGCGAGCAAACGGGTGAGGGTGCATATCAGAGTAACCAAGACATACACGCAATGGCCGCCAATGCTTATAAGGGGGATGTCCTTGGAGTTGATGTCAGTGGTATGAAAAGGTCCGTCGGATGGGCTAGAATCATGTTTCATAAAGACACGTAAGTTTTGCATGTGTCCGCACCAACGTATTCTTGACGACGCTTCTCACTGGACTCTGGTGTGTCTTCCGGTGTATCTTTTCTGGCTCAGCTCGCAAAATGTCTTTGAAGGAAGCTTCTCCATATGGTAGGGAGATTACTTCTAGTAAATTTTACTGACTTCAACTGACCCGGTTTCTAGGGGGGAAATGTATCATATCAAAGAGATAGAAGTATACAAGAAGACGAGACGATCTGTACGTACACGAAGGCGCGACGTAACTGCTGTAGTGGTCTGAAATTAGCGCTCTGGATAGGTTGATGTGAACATTCTACCCCCCGATTCGCGGTCACTGCGACATCAAGCGTCACGTCTGATTTTATTCAAAGACCATGACCAGACGCGATCGCTACAATTTGTACCTGACCAGTGGGGGCTCAATCCGCTCGATGCATCGTCATGGATGAGCAAACGGGATGTTCAAGCGGTTAGCACATGTGCATTTGACCCGTCCGCAAATGCAGTAGCGCGGCGAGAATATAGCGATTCGCTGGAGAGAAGAGCCGCTGGATTGGTGAAGCGAGCGCCTTCTGGATGTCCTTCCTCTCGGAGAGTGCTGTTTATGGCGGCAGCCGGTGATTGCACCTACGTGAAATTGCATGGCGGGAAGGAAAAAGCATTAACGCAAATACTGCTGAACTGGAACACTGCATCAAGGTACCGTCTCACAGTAACTTGATACGCCGCTGAGAGAAGGAACCCTGAGCATTTGCATTCCGTAATAGCCTCTATGAGAACACTTTTAACATCTCCCTGGGCTTGATACAAGTGATGCTCCAAGAAACCTGCACTCCAAACGACGATCTGCTGAAATGGAATCGAGGTTTGTTTCCCTTTTTCCAATCAGTCAGGGCACGCACGTGGTTGAATATAGTTGAACAGAGTGTAGCGATTTATACTCAATCAATCAAAGATTGAGCGACTTCTCCGAATGGAGGGGAAAAAAAGAGCCGGATCAGGCTGGACTATGGCATCTGATGACAAATTGCCCTACCGGTAAGCCATTATCGTATCCGCTTGCTACTCCAAGAAACGAATTCATGTTTCTATTTTAGAGCCATCCGTGGGAGTCGCTTGGCTAGGTACGCAAGTGGGCACCTTGAATGACGTTGACGAGCATTCTCTTACCGACCATAATTTCTAGCAATGCTCTGCTCGCAAAAATCCTTTACTCAGCAGTCAAACACCGGCACGCAGTTTGTATCCGGGACCGGGGTATCGGCTGCAGTTAATTTGGAATGGAAAGTGGTGGCTCACGAGATTGGCCACAACTTCGGAGCGAGTCACGACTGTTCATGTAGGTTATTATCCGCTATATACCATCTCACGGCAAGGAAACTCATTTAGATATTCGATGACCTATGTAGCCGCTGGACAATGTCCATGCACAGATCCGGAAGTCTGCGGTTGCTGTCCATGTACACCGAGTTGCAATTGCAATGGACAATTTATCATGCATCCCACAGACAGTGCGACTACAGACAAATTTTCTCCATGCAGCGTTGGTCAAATATGCGGTGCTTTTCCTAAATTGGGATCTTGCTTAAAAGGTTGGAGCATGATTTTTTTGTGACTGTGCTTCTCTCCCGGTATTCATGCGATATGACAGAACCCGGAGCATTACAGACAATTACTAGTGGTATATGCGGAAACGGAATAAGAGAAGGTAATTGTTTGCAGTCGTCGCAGATTCCTTCTGACTTTCGTAATCCGAATCATGCATGATAGGCAGCGAAGAATGTGACTGCGGTTCTCCAGATGACTGTGCGCGCGACCCTTGTTGCGGAACTGGTTGCAAGTTGAAGCCCGGGATGCGCTGTTCGGATAAGAACGATGAATGCTGCTCCCAATGTCAATTGAAGACTAATGGCACTGCGTGCCGACCATCAACCGGCGTGTGTGACTTTGCTGAGGTTTGCAATGGTGTAAGCCCAACGTGCCCCAGTGATGCCTTTGCACCGAACGGAAGTCCTTGTACCGTGTCGGGCGTTTCTGCTACCTGTGCATCAGGGCAGTGTACGAGCAGGTATGACTATGCTTGGCCTGCTGGTGTTGTTGCATATCCCAAGATCTGAAAAATACCCTTGCCTAACAGGGACTTGCAATGTCAAAACCAAGCGTCTTCTTTGGGAACGACTTCCGTCTGTCCAGGACGTGGCTCCGAGTGCCAAATGTTTTGTCAAACACGACAAGGATCATGTCTTCAACTCAATAGTTACTTCATTGATGGGACGCCTTGTGGGTTTTCCGGAGGAGGCGTCTGTAAACAAGGAAACTGTGAAGCTGGAAATCTTGGTACGTTTGTTAATGAGGACCACAGAAACAACGGACATCATGCTCACAACGGAATTACATTTGGGTGCAGTGCAACGTGCAGTTGACTGGATCAGTGCCCATCCGCAGATCGCCATACCCCTCCTTGTATTTGGAGGTCTTTTAATCCTATTCATCCTATTTTCGATATTGAGATGCCTGTGCTGCCCAAATCGGAAGATAAAACCACCAATCACCCGATCGTCAGGTCGCTCGAGACAGCCGCCACCAGTGCAACAACAGATGCCTGCGGGGGGGATCACATGGGTGGATCCCACTCCGTACAATGGACCCCAATTACCTACCGTTCCTCCACCTGCTCAGACCCGACAGGCATCGTATTAATATAATGGCATATGGTTTTCTTGTACATAATAGGGCGATAACAGCGGAAAACGTTAGTATATACAATCCATGTAGACGTCCGTGGTTGTGGAGTGGATAACCTAGTAAAGGGAGGTATTCTACCGTCTTGGGGGAAATTGGCGGTTAGATATTTCGTTTTGTAAATATGCTTTTAGGTTTGCTGGATAAAAATACGCAATGTTTCGACCGTTCATCGAATAGTCACGCCATGATTACGTCAGCTTCCGGGCCCTGCACAACCGCGCACCAGGAGGTACAGCAGTGGTGGGAAAGGCACCAAAGGTTCCCCATAAGTGCAGATCGGCCCGCGAACCCCCATTTAGCACGCGAAGCTCCTGCCTTCACACAGTCTTACTATTGCATAACCGTACCTTGTATACATGAACACACTCTTAGAGGGCGTGAGCAATGTTGCGGCGCTGGCTTTCATTGCACTTTGGTGCTTGATGATGGTTTTTTGTGGGGTGGGCACATTCCTGATGTAAGTACCTCGTCACACTAAAATATGTCACTGAATGTCCAACCTTGCTAATAGCACATATCTAGTCGAGTACGACATTCTAGATCGTCAGCTTTGTCAGCTCTCCCACCATCGACTGCCCCTGGAGTCACTGTTCTTCGGCCTTTGAAAGGAGTGGATTGCAACCTCTTCGACAATCTCTCGTCCTCGTTTCGCCAGGATTATCCACTCTACGAGCTCATCTTCTCTGTTGCTGACCAAAACGATCCAGCGATTGAAATTGTTAATGAGTTGATGACACAATATCCAGAAGTGGATGCAAAGCTGATAATAGGTACAACAATATATTATGAACCAACTGGTTTTAATCTAACTGTTTTCTAATCAGGTGATGTGGATGTTGACGTTAATCCAAAAGTCAATAACATGCTACGGGGATATCAAGGTGCAAAATATGATATCATTTGGATTCTCGACAGCAACGTGCACATAAACCCGGGTTGCATGGGTCGTTCGGTATCGGAGCTCATGCACCCTGGGATCGGTTTAGTTCATCACTTACCCTGCGGCGTTAGTCCTCAAACGTACGGCTCTTACTTGGAGCAGGCCTTCCTCAATACCGCCCATGCTAAGATGTATATCACAATAAACAAAGTGGCCCTTGCAAGTTGCGTCATTGGGAAATCCAATATGTTCAGAAAGTCAGTTTTGGCACAATTGGGCGGCCTGGAGAATTACGGTAAATACATGTCAGAAGACAACATCATTGGGGAAGCGATATGGAAGCTGGGATTACGACATCGGATGACTACGGACGTCGCTTATCAAACTTTGGGAAGTCTGTCAGTGCCGGATTATTTTAAACGGAGAGCACGCTGGATCCGAATTCGAAAATACACCGTTTTGGCGGCGACGCTTCTGGAACCTTTCACAGAGTCAATTCTAAATGGATTCCTGGCGGCATGGGCATTCCATCGGATGCTGCATGTGTCTGTTTCACTGTTCTTACTGGCGCATTTTACGATATGGATAAGTAGCGACTGGATCATTGCAACGACACTTGATACTGCGACGCGAAGGGAAGCCAAGAAGTTTCTAAGAGCGTGGTGTATACGGGAACTTGCTGCGTTGCCATTATGGATCTCTGCTATGGCGGGAAGTACAGTCGAATGGCGGGGGAAGCTATTCTGGTTGAACACGGATGGTACTGTTGCACCTGCATGTCAAGGCAGTAGCGTTAGGTATTGTCGGCGTTTTTTAGAGAGGTGGCGGCCAGGGGCCGTCGTTGGAAAGTGGATGGGAAAGGCGTCAGTAGTGAAGGAAAGCTGGGTTGAGGGGGTGAAAGCTGGTATCGTGTCGTCAAGTGCCAACATTAAGGCCACCGAGTTGGCGGACGTAGCGGAACCGCTCTTAGTTGTAATACCCGGACGACATTGACATTCGTATTTATATTAATACGCATCAATTGTTATTATAGAATAGAATGCTTGGCAGCGCTCACGTTGGAGTCGTACTTTTCCATGATATTCTAATGATCAAGCAGGCTCTACTATGCAGCGTAGGACCAGGGACAATCATAAGGTGTGCCCTTAAGTTACAGTGATGGGTGACTGTATCCCCTTCCAGCCTTTCAGTCGGTGAGTTAAAGGAACAGTGGTGGATGCGAGATATCCACTGCATACAATGTAGAAGTATCGAATTGGCTACGGATACCGGTCTCACGCAGAGACAGGTTTCATGACTTTGAAAGGCTTCAGTGGTAATTTCAGTCCCGGTGTATATTTGGCGGAGATGTTGACACTTTCAATGAACTTGTTCGCTACACGGCCATCTATTGTCAGATAGTGCGTCTAGGATGGCGTGTTCAATAGGGCTTACCATCAGTTTTGGGTGGCCGCGCGCTGAGGATAGCGGTAAGCAATGCACGAATATTTTCTGCCAAATAGGTAAGTCATCTGGTTCCAATTGTACCATTCCTTTGTCAAGTAAGATGGGCCTACCAAACACGTCTTCATCTCGCCATGCCGTCTTTAGAGGAAAATAAATGATCAGTGTTCATCTTATGCAGCCAAACGCGTTCAACGCCTATGTACCTTGCCAATTTCTGGGGAAAAACGTCAAGAAGAAAGGGACTCATAAATTATGGTTGCCACGTATCTCTCGTGAACGCACATTTACGTCCACCATACCCAAATGAACAAATCCGTCAGCATCCACCTCAAATTTCGACGAGGCTCGCAAAGCACTCATCATTTTCGGAATGTCATCCGATACAGTCCCTGAGAGGGGCAACTGGAGATGAGCACAGTGCTACGGAATCCTAGCAGTTACCATCAAGGAGAATACCCTTTGCTGGACTTGGCATCAGGCCCTTAGGACCCAACACCCTCGCAATCTTCACGACTTCAGGAAACATGGCTTTGGTAGAGAGGACCTTGTCAAACGCAACTTTGTCTGCTAGGATCTATGACAACGGGGAGCAGACTGACATGGTCAACAACAGCACTTGGAAGAGGATCATCAAATTTAAATCCCACCTCCTCAATGAGCTCTTCCGCACCAACTATATGTGCCCCTAGCTTTTTGGCTTCTTCCGCTTGCTCCCCCTATATCAGCATGAGCAAGAGATTGCCACTGGAGCATACGTGGCAAAACCGTGTACAAACTTTTGCAAACACCAAAATGACAGACTTGTCATCCGCAGACACTTGTGTTGGTAAATTCACCTCCCCCCGCACGGTCCGTGTTCCTTCCTGTCTATGGACCTGTATATGCGCAGAAACAACTCTATCCTCGCCAAGGCAGTAGGTCTGCACAATGTAATGTAGGACCTGTCAGTCTCTCATTGGCCGAAATTCGAAAGCGCCCACATACACGAAATGCTGAAAAGGCTTCCTCCAAAGAAATATCTTCTTGATTCTGCTGTGCTTTCAGTCGCTTCTTTTCCCTCAAGTATCGTTTCCGGTCATAATGGCGGACGGTGCTGACCAGTGTTGGTCCGGGGGGGAAGGGTAAGAGTCTAGACGCGCGACTCGCGCATACAGCTGAGTGAACAGTAGAGACCGAAGGAAAAGTCCACAAGGTGCGCTCTAGGTTCCGCAAAAGGCGGCCGCACGACTGTGGGATGCTCATATCTGCGATCTGTGTTGGTCGAAACCAGGTCGTCCAGGCTAGTCGGCTCATTTGCTTGGCTAGTTGCCATAGTTGCATGGCACAGCAACTAATGACTGTGGACCATCATGGCGGAAAGGCCATCTCCGCCTGACCCCACAGGCAAAGATGCAGGATGTCTCTCTTCCTGACGTTGACTCGATACTCATTTCGGCACCGGGCAAAGTCATCCTCTTTGGAGAACATGCCGTGGTCTATGGAAAGGTTTGATATTTGGCTTCCTTTGGTAGACAATCCAGGCAGCGCATACTCATGAGAACACCAGTCTGCGGTAGCGGCAAGCTTGGGTCTAAGGACGTACGCGTGGATGCGTCCAACTGGGGACCATACCGTCACCCTACGACTTCCAGATATCTGTTCCTCTGCAATACAGTGGGATTTGACTGCTTTGTCTGACTTTGTTACCTCGCACAATGGTACGCTGGGAACTGGGTATGACGACCAACAAGTTCTGAATACGCCTCGCTTGCAGGCGAAGGTGCAGCTGACACCTTATTATAGTCGTACCCACCTGTGAACCTACATCGCTCACTGATGACAAGGAAGCGGCTGCTCAACCTCTACTGAAGAGTATTGCCACGGTACCGGGGGCTCGCCAAGCCGCCCTAGCTTTCTTGCATCTGTATACATCCCTTTTCAAGGAGTAAGTAGAGCTGTCATCAATATCACATGGCTTTATCAGCCTTTTGGATACTGAAATATCCTATTTTATAGTCCGCAGGGTATCGAAGTCTGCGTCCGCTCTGCGCTACCTGTCGGTGCCGGGCTTGGCTCCTCGGCGTCCTACAGCGTATGCATTGCCGCGGGCCTGCTGGCGCTGAACGGATATATCAAAATGCCAAAGAAGTCAAAGACATCATACGGTGCTACTGAATTGAAATTGGTCAACGACTGGGCCTTTGTCTCCGAGCAGGTCATTCACGGCAACCCCTCTGGCGTGGATAATGCGGTTTCCACCTACGGTAATAGAAAACCACCAAGCGCAGAATACATAGACTGCCGTCATCTCTATCTTCACTCTAATCTTAATGCGGCTAGGTGGTGCCATGCTTTATACGAACGGGAAAATGGAGCAGCTGAACGGGTGGGTATTGACTGCTGGATCTCTGCTACTGCGTATGCATCAAATTCGTTTAATACTTTTTGTTTCTATGTTAGCTTTAAGTCTATTCAGTTCATCTTAACGGACACGTGCGTTCCGAAAAACACCAAAGCTCAAGTGGAGAATGTACGAATCCGGAAAGTCCAAGTGCGTGCACTACTGTCATAACCATTTCATTTGTGGCAACTCTAGCTGACAGCCATTTTTGTGCACTATATAGTTTGGTCCAGTATTAGATCCTCTCATGGATGCAATGCAGGGAATCAGCAATACATGCAAGCATCTCTTTGGCGCTCTAGGTGTGTGTTCAATGTTTTGCATACCTGTGATGTGGCCGTCGATTTTCTTACTTGGCATTTGCGATGGGCAGAGCAGTCAGATATAACTCAGTCGGACGTGCTTACCGGAATGGAGGTCTGCCTTCGTTCATAATGTGCTACGACAACTGTTGATTAAATTGTATCTCTTCCAGGAACTCGTCGATATGAACCACTGCATCCTGGCGGCATGCGGAGTAAGCCATCCTAGTCTGGAGAGAATTCGCCAATTAACCGCCAAATATGGGCTACGCTCTAAATTAACTGGGGCTGGAGGGGGTGGTTGTGCGTTAACGCTTCTGAGAGATGGCAAGTACCATATATTTTCACATAGTTTGAATCGTTGACAATGGAACATTGGCGTTCTGACACTGATCGTCTAGATACCGCAATTGATCTCATTGAGAAGGTCAAATCTGAATTGCGTGCAGAAAGCTTCCGTTGCTTTGAAACCTCGGTCGGCGGTCATGGAGTCCGCTGGGCAAGTTTGCCGCTTGATTCCAAGGATTGGATGGACCATTGGAAGCATTTTGTAGAGAATAGAAATGTTGACTGGAACATACTCTCAAATACATAGACTTACGAATAGAAACCAGTTTATTCCTCTATGAGAACATTGTAAACTTATTAAAGTGCGCGTAGTGCAGGTGGTTGGCTGTTCATATGCGCTGAAAGGAACGACGAGAGTTGCTGAGCAATTGTAAATGAAAAAGTGATTTTTGGTCCAGCGGCTAGTAGCTTCGGTACCAGGCCCTTTACGAATGCTCGCATTCCTTCAAAGCGAATTATATTTCTTGCAATCGCAAATCCGGACATGCGAGCCTCTGCCGGCGCTGCTTGAACCCTAACCTAATGGATTGTCGGTTTCATGTGTTCTCAATAGGAGGTAAACGACTTGTACCTTGATCACGTCAAATGGTGATGCCAGAGCTATACTTGCTATGGCTCCGCAGAACGACGCCACCAGCGTTTGCATGAGTGTCGTCTTCTCCTTCCCTTCATCCAAATCATATATGATGTCTTTTGCAGCAGCGGAGGCACCGAAGAGCGCGAAGCAGCCAACCATATTCCGTGCAGCGGTCCACCCTGCTCCACTATACAATTTGCGGAGGGACGATGGTCGCACGAGAAGGGCCCAGGGGGACGTACCGTGAAGAAGAGCTGGATTGGTCTGACCTTTAACCTTCAGGGCATCGAGTGGCAACAGAACCACTTCGCCCATGCCAATAACGAGGCCCGCAGTGGCTGGAAATAAATGGTTTATGAGCCTATTGCCGACGTACAAGCTGCGCAAAAGACTAATTCAAAGACGCAATGACAAGTCTACCATTCTGAACGATGACCACGGCGCTGCGGCGTGTCTACCTGCTCACCTTGAACCGCGGTTTGGGCTCTCTTGCGAAATTTGGCTTTAAACCAACGTCCCCATCTCCTTTCCATCCAGTTTACTACAAACGGTTGGCCTCCAAACTGATAGCTCCTCTGCAAGACCTTATAAGTAACCGCATATTGAAAACCCGGAAATAAGGACTTGTACCGCGCAAGAGCACCTCGTTTTGCTGCCTCGCCATATATCACAGTCCGCAACTTGTCGCCCTCCGGCGTTACGACATCTCGGTTATTCATCAAGCGTTTACTTATGGTATCAATGGGATGGAACACTACAAGTTCTGCGAAGCCTGCAAATGCAGACGCCAGTATGCTGGCTGCTCCGGGCGGACGGTGATGGGCATCTGTGTGCATGGTCGGGTGTCGGCTGCTGAAATGGACAGTTGTTCAGTCTGACGCGGTACCGTGCCACATTCCAACCAACAATTCCGCCATTTGCTCAGATTCACTTTGGCGATTGTTCCCTACACAAGCACTTTGACGATGTCCGACGCAAAGGTTAAAGAAGGTTCGCTCTACTTTCACAAACATATGCCGTGAACGCTCGTTTTACACAGTTTTATCCCAGGTCTGGCTTATTTGGCCGACGGAGAGAAAGCTCGCGGTAAGAAGAGTCTTTTTGGCAAACCAAAGCCCGACTGGGATGTCGCTGTCCAGAATTATGAGGCTGCAGGTATGGTACGTAAGAGTTTGACCATCTAGTACGAACGATCGGCTACAACTTGCAAGCTTGTAGCTAACTGCTTCAGAAACGCGAAATGTTGGGATTACACTGTTGAGGCATTTATGAAGGTATGATCAATTTCCTGAGTCTTCAATACTTCACCCACCTTACGTGCAGACTCTCCGGGCTTTTTGTTACATAGGCAGCTGAAGCCCACAGGAACCTAGACTCGTACGTGCGAGTCAAGCTGCAACCGCAAATACGACAGCTGTCAATTAACCGGTTATACTGAATTAGACTATTTCTAGCCGCAAAATCCCTAGAGTTAGCTGCCGCCATTCTGGTGCAGCAACTCAAGAAACCGGATGAAGCATCTGAGCTATATCGCCAAACTAGCCAGTACTTCCTTGCACAGGGGTCGCCTGATCGTGCCGGGGAGGCGCTGGAGAAAGCTGCCAAGTGTGTACCTTCTATAGCCACGAGTTCACGTCTCGATATTGATTACAGGCTTTTAGGGCTGTTGAAGCAACAGATATCGGAAAGTGTATAGAGTTGTATGATGAGTCTTGCAAAATCTTCGAAGAGGAGAATAAACTACGGTTCAGTGTCGAGACCTTCAAAAGAGCGATTGCTGTTTCTCTGAGGCACAGAAGGTATGTACCCTCTCAAAGCATGTTTCTGTGCATCGTTCACACATGTTCCAGATACGACAAAGCCCTTGAACTATCACGACGGCTCTGCGACGCATTCATGTACCTTGAACAGCGGCCAAACTTCTGTAAACAAGCTCTGAGCACAATCATTATCTTGTTGGCTATGGGTGATGAAATCGGCGCCACAAAACAAATGGAGATGTATGGAAGGTGAGTATAAATTTAATGCTGCCTTATAGGTTTGGTATTCACGGTGGTAGCTATCGTTTAGCATAAATGGGTTCGCTCAAGCTGAAGAGGGGGTTATAGCACAAGGGATATTGGAAGCCATGCAAACGGGAGATGAGGATTCGCTGTCAACTACTCTGAAGAAGACGCCTTTGCAGTTCTTGGACAATGAGGTATGGTTAGAAAATCACCAATACTATGCGTGAACATGATCCAATTTCCCATTTTAGGTTACACGCATTGGACGTGAGCTGCGGGTGCCAGGAGGGGGCAGAGGAGTATCGCTTCACGACAAGCCCGCATCGGATGCGGTTAAGCAGTTGCAGGAGGAAGTTGAAGAAGAGGGCTTTCTCTGATGCTCCCAACGTGCCGCTGGTCATTAACCGCCATCGCGAAATTATTTGTCGTGCGGTGCTTGGGCAGATGAATGCGAGAAGACAGAGAGGCGTAGCCTGAAGCACCCGAGTTCAATGCAAGATTAACCAGTACACTACGTTCGCCCAACTGTAGATTCGCTAATCCACTTGATGTATGCGTCATTGCCACCCTCAATCTAAAGTTTCACCTTTAGTGAGTATCTTACTTATCAGAAGGTCAAAAGAAATCATTTTCATTTCAAACCTTGGTGACTATGAGTTCAGGTATCTTATACTTTTAAGAATAACAATGATTCAGGACGGTAATAGAAGAAGTCCAAAAATATGGAAAACACCTGCTTACTGGATGCTCTGCCTTCACATATTCGGTAACCTGCGGTACCAGACTTGCATGCGTCTTCATAATCATTAGAAGTTCACTGTCTTCTTGAACAGCACCATCCCACCAGTAACTACTTGTGGTATCCAAGTTTAACCGGTGTATTTTATCACTGGCTGAAACCTGAGTCTCACACTGAAGTCACTTTCGGAACGATATTTGCACATGCTATGAGCTTTCGCTCCACAAGACCTGTTAGGTCAAGAGATAAGACCTGGGGCCAACCAGATCACAGCAACCGTTAAGGCATCGTCACGGGTACCTCTGCTTATGTTCTTTGCGACCTCCTCATTGGGGACTGTAGAGAGTAATATCACAGGGTGGGTTGAACTAGTGGACATGGGAATTGACTGACTTTTGCACACGGGACGTGCAACAAGACTCCAGACCACTGCGAGACGATGGAAAAGCATAGTGCGTGGGAAAATACAAATGTCAGTCCTTGTAGCATTGCAGCCAATTGAATTAACCACATTTAGTGTAACATCATCATGAAGATAAACAAGAAGAGGACAGCCATTAAATGATTGCCCATTGTGGCATCTGATGAGTTGAACATTCTGCAGTTGCCACATGCATAACTCATTCTATAAACTCATTTTCCTATATAAACCCTCTCTTCCCTCTCCCCCCTCTTGGTCTTATCCATCCTCGACTCTCAAGCATCTGTCCAACTCTCAGCAAGTCCAATCATGAGAATACAGATCTGGTGCCGAGGACCTCGCCCTCCAGACAATAACAACAATTTCCAAGCTACTACTACTACTATGCTGCTGCGATCGCAGGTACGTTTTTGTGCTTTTTCCCATGCTCATACCCCCAGTCTAACTCTGATTTTACTAGCATCTGAACATTTTTCGAAAAAAAAGAGCTTCGGAACCAGGCCTAGTAGGATTTCTCTCTGGTGGTGGGCACTAGTACCCGGCTAGACCAACCGTAATGTATTGCACGTGTAATTAGGCCTAGTGGTGGTAGTTGGTTAGCTTTTCCGGGCTGGTTGTCGCCAGGCCCAGTGGTTCAATCCACACTGGTGTATTGTGTGTTAATGCCAACACAATATGGGGGTGACACGTCGGTACCACGTGTTAGCCAGGCACGTCCTTCTGCCTACAGGCTGGTATGCAGGCGGTTCATATGCCGTGGTGATCCCTATACAGAGATCGTCGTAATGATCACAAGTGACGAGGTCAATTATCTTGTCTACAGATACCTGGCTGAGTCGGGTGAGCATTGGAACCTTCTACTTCCTTGTCTGCCCGTTATTAACGAATGCTTTTCAGGGTTCACACACTCAGCCTTCGCATTCCAGCATGAAAGCGCTCTGTACAAGCGCTCTGTAAAAGGTTCCCATATTCGCCCGGGTTCGCTGGTCAATTTATTGCAGAAGGGCCTGCAGTATGCTGAGATCGAATGCCATGTCAATGAGGTAGCCTTCTATCCTGTACACCTTGTCTTTGAATCCCTCAGCCGAACACTGTGCAGGACGGTACAGAACGGAAGTGTATCGCACCATTTACACTACTTGAGCAACATGAATGCGCCTTCGATGTCAGCGACAAACAAGAAGGACGTCCGTCGAAAAGAACCAGAAAGGAGGAAGCACTGACCAACAAAAAAGATCGAAAGGATGAGCGAAAGCAATCGAAGCCCGAGCGTGAAAAGAAATCTCGCCGAGAGTCACTTGTTGCATCGACCCCTTTGGAGACATCCGGTGAGTGGTGGAATACGCCGTGGTTCATGATCAGGACATTCAACAGGTTATCTCTAGATGCAATGGACGTTATCGAAGACGACAACACGAACGCCGACGAATTGCCTGTGTCGATGTTGTCAAGTTCAGAAACTGTATGTCCTTTTTTGGGTGCAACTAGAGGCATGAGAGCCTACTATTTAACGAGCAAGTCACCTGTAGGTTGTTCGATGCTCGTGGAATCCCGGCAAGCCATCATTAATAGCATCTGGGTTTGTACCTTCCTTGCTGTCCCATAAAGGGGGTTTGCTGACCGTTTGATCAGGAGCAAGGATGGAGCAGTGCGACTCTGGCAGGCACCGTCTAATGCGACACAAGATGCTACGCAGAGCGATCGAGTGATGGATTTGCCAAAGGGCACTGCTGTTGTTGGCATTAGCATTGGCATATCGGCGCTTGAGTGGGCGGTAAGGGCACGGATCATGGGTGGTGGGCGCCAGTTTTTTGGTTCTCTAACCTAAACTCATCTGCAGCCGTCGGGTGCTATGTTGGCGGCTGGGACCGTCGATGGTCGCACATTAGTTTGGACTCGGTCAGGTATCATCTTTGGATATTCTGATAGTGATAATGAAGGACGCTTGTCAACGTCTTCGGAACTTTACCAGGAGAGCTTAAATTCTCTGAGAAGCAGCACGAAGGGGCGGTGTTCTCTTTAGCTTGGAATACATGTGGAAGTCTCATTGCCACCGGCAGTCTCGATAAAACCAGCGTAATATGGGACGTCGCTAGTGGCCAAGTCCGGCAGAGATTCGACTTCCATGAAGGTATCATTGCTGATGCATATTCTTGCAACCGACAACCAATGACGAACTGCTGCTCTCAGGACCTGTCCTCTCTGCGGACTGGGTAGACGATGTCACTTTCGCGACATCGTCGTCAGACAGCCAGATATATGTATGCCGCTTGGGAGATATAGAACCGCTGAAGCAATTTTCCCATAAGGTATGCTGGTGATATCAGTCCCATGTCGGAGTTTCGGGACCCTGAATTTTCTTAGAGCGATGTGAATAAAGTTCTATGGGATCCTTCAAGAAAGTATCTTGCCTCTTGCTCAGACGACGGTACCGCAAAAATTTGGACGATGGACTCTAATGAAGCTCTCTGGGTCGCAAAGGGCCATGAGAAGGAGATCGTGACTTGCCAGTGGTGTCCAAACTCTGAGCAATTAGTGTTAGCAACGTGCGTACGCATCTGAACATGGATCACCCCTGGGTGAGACTCTAACTCACGAATCTATAGAGCTGGTTTTGACCGAACAGTTCGATTGTGGGATGTTGCTAAGCAAGAATGCCTGCACATCTTCCGTAACCACAACTCTGAGATCTTATCCGCCGACTTCAACCCTGATGCCTCGTTACTTGCCAGTGCCTCCAGTGATGGTGTAGTAAATATATGGTCGCTACAGGTAAGAATCGCCCTAAAGCATTTGTCAATGGATACTGAGACTCACACGCCACCTTTGGGTTCCTCCAACGCAGGATTGGTCTTTGGTCAAGCAATATCATGGGGACAAGGGCGAAGATGTGGATGTTCAAGCAAAATGGAATACCTTGGGAAATAAACTAGCGCTGATCTGCGGAAATCGTGCGGTAACTGAGCCTTTGTGGCACATGCCTCAGCAGTTATGGCAAGCTAACGTTATCATGCAGGTCGCGATTCTCCATTTACCTCAAATTGTATAGCAGAACTAAATTACGTACATCCTTCCATATCCATTGAGCTGTCTATACCCGCCTGCACCCTCGTTATTGTACTCCGTTTATCTGATCAGGACGCACCCAAAATCCGGCATGCACAGGGTTTGTCGCGGAACCAAAGATGGTTCCTTCCAGAGCTTTGTTTGCCTCGAGCGGATCAGTTGGTAAGCTAGCAGAGGCACTGTGAGTCACGAATGGGAAAAGCGGGAAAAGCAATTTGCAGAGCTGGTTGCTCACTCTGAAGACCGGAACTCCCACATGTCACCGTTTCGGCGGAAGAATCTAGGTTCCCATGCGATATTTTTGGTTGCCCTATCCTTGACGATAGTGCGCTGATTGTCCTCGATAGCGCTTTTCTCCGTGGTGGCATAATCCAGGTTTTTCGTCAGCAGGCCCTTGGTGACTTTTGACCAAAGTCTTCCGAATATATCTATGAGTGGCAGCCTGGCACACAATGGACGGGTCTGCAATAGGAACGCTAGCTCACCTTCGAGACTCGAATTCCTCCTGCTCTGCTTCCGGTGCAACAACTTTTGGGTATATCTTTGCACTGTGGGCATCGAAAATTGGTATTTTGTCGGAAGTGGTTCCTTTGGATAAGTACATGACGTCTGTCCACTTCCCACCCAGAGTATATAGGACTTCTCCAGAGGATTCCCGCTTCACCTTGCCTTTTATGCCATTATAAGTGCCCGTGAAGAAACCCTTATACGGCTGACGGTTAGCGGTGGCAGCCATAATTTTCATGCGCATTGATCATACCTTCGTCTGAAACTCGATTTCCGCGATTAGATCATTTTTCGGGCATTTGATGGTCACCGTGTCTCCCAGCTCAATGTACATGGTCCCAAACAGTATGCCTCTGGCATACATGTTAGGGAGTGTCACGATATACTCTTCACCAGGCCACCTCTTTGGAAAAGTAATCGTAGAAGTTCCTTGCATAATAGTGGCAGCAGAATTTCCGAGGAACTTCGACTTCGGTCGTATGTCACCCAAAATCCAAACGTCTCTTTGGGGATTTGCATAGAAGTAGGCAGAAATTGGAGGATGGTGTGAAACTTGTTCGCACACGTAGAAAGATTCTGAGTCATCGTCGAACTTCCAGCGACACCGAAATATTTCACCCAAAACAGGATTGTACGGTTTCTTCACACCCTATGATGTCCGGCATTGTCAGCTTGGTTAATGTGAATACTGCAAATTCTGGGATTTGTTGCACCTTCGGTTTTATATGCCAACCAGATAGAAAATACGTCACGACATCAAGGAATCGGTCAGTAGGATCGATTTTTTGAGGAGTGCTAGGGGTTGTCATTAGCTCTTTCTGCTTCCTCTTTCCCAACACTTGGTTGTTTGGTTGGAGCTTCCTTACTTAAGAATGAGTTCCGGATGACTCATGAAGTCCGTTATCCGCTCGCACATACTTCGTGGCTCCAGTACAAAAGTTGGCAGAGTAACTCGGGACAGATCCATTCCCTTGCGTAGTTGACCAATTATTCCCAATAGTATGCTTTTCGGTTCGTCTTCAAGAACCTCCTGTTCGACATCCGACCCCACAGCAACGTTCTCCTCAGAGTCACCCATCGTAAAGACACGCGGTTAAATGCTGTGGGAAAGGATTCGGGTAGCCGACGTAAATATCGCACTCTGACTCGATTACTGGTGCGTTCCGTAGTGAAAATGGGACGGATGGAGATCTCGCGCGTGTAGGTCGGTGTCGGGCGAATGAATGCCACAACTTGTTACCATCACGTGTTACCACCATCCCTAAGCCACCTGAAGTCCATCATTTACGACACTGTTGGCTTCATCGGCCTGTAAGGCACTACAGATAGTCACCGCTTTCATTACGTGACAATACGCAAGGGGCCCCAAATTTACAGCGTTCCAGCCAGCCCCCAAGATTATTAACAGGTTTGCTCTCCCACAAAGGACGTGATTGATCTTGTTTGAACATACTATCGGCGGGGAGGAGTGGTGGCTGTGGTATTACAGTAGTTGTTTAGCTTTTGGTTCATTTTGGCCTACTATCATTTTCTTGTAGCGTATCCTATCACTTGATTCAGATGTAGGAAATCTTTTCTTCTTATCTTACCTTTTATATTTTTTCTTGTTCATTTGGCTGCTAATGGGCGACACAACCTTAAATGAGTCATCCCCCCGTATCTACCGTCCGAAAAAAGATCGTCTACGAGGAACAATTGTTGTGAATTACGGCGATTAGTTGGCGAAGGTGGTGTCTACACTTGAGTTACATGATGCGACGACATTTGTGGTCAAAGCAACTGGTGGAAACTGCACATTAAGCAGCATATTAGCCACCCACCAGCCAGACTCCACGCATTAACACACATCCAATATGATAAACGTCACATTAACATCCAAAAGTTGAATTATAGTATGCGATCAGAAGTTGAATGATCAAATGTTTAATCCAAAAGTATAATGGTAAAGGTAGCCTATGATCTGGGAGACCCCAAGGAGACACCATTCGCAACGCCTAGAACGAAATTGCGAAGTACAGAAAGAACGGCTCTTCTTAAAGACAAAATCGCCAGATCGATACGCCCAGCCGGTCACTGCCATGCAATCAAGAGTCCTCCTCCCCATCTACCGCCTTTGGCCGCTTCGCTTCTGGCGAGTACCGAAGATCGCTATGGTCCTTCTCATACGGCCGTTTTCCTGATACTTGCTCCGTGCCTTTTGCCATATCACCTGGCTCTGAACGTTCAATTAAGGAAGAGCCATAATGTGATGCAGGGTTGTCCGGTGACTCATGTTCCACCACACTATCGGTGTTACCATACGATGCTAGCGCGGCTAGACCATCAGGAGGTGTCACGGCACCACTTGGACTTCCACGGTGACTCTGACTCCTTCCATGCTCGGTAACATCATTGTCAATTGTGACCTCACGTGTGGCTTCTTTCCCTTTCACGACATAGTCATTCTCGCTCTCCGATGGTACCATGGGCACTCGATCTCTACTACCGTCTTTGCTATTGTCATCTCTCCTCACTTCAATTTGAGCATCGCGTTCTCTGCGGTCCTCCCCTCGTTCATTCAATTGACTAACCGACATCCGTTCGGGTTGCGTTCTGCGGTTTTCTCCTCCGGCCTTGTCCGCCTTCATTGGTGCTGACAAAATCCTCTCTGTCGGCGTCTCTCGATTTGCTACGCGATCCTGTGATGGTCGGGTCGCGTCACTTGGCTTTGTCGTGTTGATCCTTTCGGCCTGCTTGGAAACCTCTAAATCGACCGTTGGACTAGACGCTTTAGAAGGTACGTCCTTTGACGATTCAAATCCATGCAAACCACGAGTGACCGGATCAGGATCCCGCGATCGGACCTTGCTCTCCGTGTTCATGTCCCGTTGATACCCGTTTCTACTTTGTTCATCTACTGGAGGACTTCGGCTTTTGGCATGACGCGTCCGTTGCCATGTGGACGACTCTGATGGGAAATTTGATTGGACGAACTTCTCCTGTGGTTGCTTGAGAGCAGTCTCAGAGACGCGAATTTCTGTTGTAGGTTCTGTGAACCCAGATGGTCGCTCCACCGAGTAAGATCTGCGATCGGTGCGGTTTCTGGTTACTTCAGACTCCATAGGGTTGATTGGTACATCTTGCTGACGGGGTGGATCATCCAGCTTTGCGTGAGGGGATAACTCCATTGGGCGCAAAAGATGCGTATGATCTGATGGTCTTATTTGCATTTCCGGTAGACGCGAGAGTGACTCGACATTTCTCGAACCTATGTCCGGCAATCGTGGCGGATCCGCTATGTGGCGGGCATTATCAGAGTGGCTTGCAGATGGTGATTCAAAATGCCTATTTGTTGACTGATCGGCCAATCTGCCCGGAATATCGGTGGGCCTGGGAGGAGTATCCAAATGGCGTGATGGGAGCTCAGGTGGTCTACCAAGTGGCTCGGATGGCCTACCGGATCTCTGGAGTGCGTCTGGAGGCAGATGGGAACAGTGAGACGGTGTGTACCCAGATTACGTGCTGGCCAACCCAAGTCAATCCGGCCATTCGAAATCACGGCCACTTACCGTCACTGGAAGGATATGGGACGGACGAAGGTTGTAAGGCGTCATGTGCGAGCGTACGGGAAGCCTGACGCGGATGAGCCGGACCCCTTCGGTCGGTCTGCGGCTTAGGGGACGTTGTCCTCTCCGGTCGAGATTGCTTATTGCGACCTGCGCGAGATGGATGATCGGCCGATGCTGGAGGAAGTTGGCGATCAGCAACAAGTCCATTACGCCCTTCATCCCTCTGGGACATGGGCTGAGCGGGGTAAGATGCGGGTGGATTCATTTGCAGAGACGGAAGATCCCTTCGGTCGTGCTCCTTCATTTTAAACCATAATCAGCACACGTCCGTCAATCACAGAAAGCAGTTGATCAAACCGTTTGAGGTGGCGCAGAGGCGTGCGTAGATCTCTGGTCCTGCTGAGAGCTTCGGGGGTAGCCCATTTGAGTCGGTGGCTGTGGTCCCTACGTCAAGAGTATTTATCACGCCTTGCGGCATAGATCAATTCTATGCCGTAACACGGGTAGTTACCTGATAGAAATGACTGGGTGCATTCGGGTGTATCGCATTTCCGCCTGGGTACCCTGTTGCATTGATATCCTGCGGTGCGGGTTGTTGGGGTTGCGCAGCACCTACTTGCACTTGGCTATTTTTGGATTCAATCAGTGCACGGCGCAACCTATGCTTATGAGGTACTGTTGCTCACCCGCCACCCGCCTGTGCGTTGCGGAGCATTTGAAGCCTTTGTTTAATGTGGGGGTTTGTCGGATCCAACTCGAGTGCTCGCGTATATGCGTCCAACGCATCATTGATCTGATTGTTGCAAGATTCGTATAGGGTTCCGAGGTCATACCTTAGAAAGGAAGGTAAGATGATCTCGTTATCTTGTATGTCTTCCTTAAGACCTTACCAGACTTCACTGATATATGGGTTAAGACGAATGGCGCGACTATATGCGTCCAAGGCATCGCGATACTGCAGAGAGCATCACCCGGTTAGCAGATGAGCCCAGGACTATACAGGCTACGTGATCACTGCACCGACCTGATTTATCTGATAATATAAGACTCCAATGGAGCACCAGAATGTAGGATTGCGCCCATCCCGGTACCTATCGACGATTTTTAGTTTGGTCGGAAGATATGCACAATACATCATACGTACACAGCTTGCTGATACGCTTCATAAGCCTTGTTATACTTCTGTTGCGCCATGTAACAGCGTCCCAGAAGATACCATGTCTGCGCGTCGTTCATATCTAGAATTCCAAGATTGATAAATGAGGACCGCGACGAACTCGTGAGGCTCTAACTATACCAGCTTCGAGGGAACGAGTAAGGTACTGAATTGCAAGCTCCTGGTTGGAAAAGCTCGAATTCTGCTGATGATAGAGCCATCCCAGCTGCTGTAAAACCTTGGCATGGTTAGGGTTTTCCGATAGGACACGTTCGTAGGCATCCCGAGCAAGTTGATACTATGGAACAAAGACCATTCCATACTTAGGCCATGCCTTTCGAAGAGTCAGATCGAAATGACGTCGATTTAGCTACCTCTTTCTGCTGCTCGTACACGTGGCCGATTTGGAACCAGATGTCAATTTCGGTCAGCGGCTTTGGGGGGCAGGCTAAAATATAGCGAAAGCACTGCGAATACACTGTCAAGACCGCTTTCCTGAAGACTCTACCCTCGAAGCTGCCACTTACACTTAAACTTGTCTCATATTTGCCTTGCTGCTTATAAATTATACCCAATCGAAAATAGATTTCGTTTGCCTTTTCAAATTTAGGTTCCATTCTTATTACAGCAGAAAACGCTTCCTCCGCATGTTCATAAGACCCGTATCGATCGTAAAGAATCCCAATTCCGTACCACAACTTTGGTTCCTAAAGTCAACAGTCTAGTTGAGCTGCAGGAGAGAATCGAATGCCGTACGTCGTCCTACCTTGGGATTTGGCAGATGATACAGTGCCTGCTGATAAGCCGTGTAGGCCCGCTGCAAGTCATCCATCATCAAAAAGCAGTGGCCTAGCGCGCCCCATATCTCGCCGTTCGTTTGATCGATGTTGAGTATTCGTTGGAAATAGTCAACCGCCTGGAAGAGAAAATTAGACTTGGTCATACGTGGACACCTTTGCATTACATAGCAGTAGTTCGTATTCCACCTTCGAATACTGCTCACGCGCTCTGCAAAGAGCAGCAGCTTGTGTCAAAGCTTGTACTGAATGAGGGTTGTGACGAAGGGCTGATTCATAAGCGTTCATCGCGCGTTCTGGCTCATTCATGCTTTCTGCCAGCGTTCCTATGCGCGATGAGCGGAATCATACAAATACAGCTCGGTTAGTCTAGGCATAAGCGGCCTAATTCTTCAACCTAGCGCCTCAGGGTCGCGATCAGCTGAGAATGATCGATCTCGCTACATACCTACTTGGAGCCAGGTTGACTCGTTCAGCTGGGTAAGCTTTTGAGTTGCGGACATGGCGGCAGCCGGGGCCGCCATTGGGCTTAGAATATGGGTCTGTAGATCAACTGCAATGGGAGAGATGCCAGGCGATGTGAGAAACGTAAATCTCCAAAGTGGTACCCCCCAACAAATTGTTTCCAAGTCACGTGTCAATCAATACCTTAGGCTCTTTTATTTACTTTTATTCAGAAGTTATATATTATTTACAACGGCTTCCTTTGTTCTGTTGTGCTCGCAGACAGGCCGTTTTGCTTCACTTCAGAATCAGATGACAAGCCTCCGGTTCGCAAGAAGGGGGTTGCACACTCTGTTGACCCTATTAGATTTGAAGGAAGAGGGGGTCCCGGTTGCTGGGGGGGTACCAGCGATACAGGCGCTGGAAAGCTTTCAACGGCTGCCGGCCCGGGTCGCGGCTTATATCCAGCAGCTAGACTCGCTAGAAATGCAGCGGCAGACGCGGTATCTGTTCCGGATGTTGCAACACTGGTAGTAATGGCCTTGTGAGCGGGAGGGGCTACGCCAGATGGCAGTCCAGCGGTAGCAGAATAGGGTTGATAGTAAGCTGGTGATGCGGGATGCGGGAGGGCCATCGACTCTAGTGAGGGGTGAAGAGCAGTGTTGACGAATGGTGTCACAGGAGAAGGAGCTTCGTCGGGACCAGGCCCCGTGGATGTCGGTGCAACAACCCCCTTTGGAGACTGCACGTAGTTTGATATCCAATTTGGATGACCTGCCATTGCCGACGTTTTTGTACGGTTGTGTACCACCGAACTCGCAAAACCATTGCTTATAGACCCAATTGGATTGCCTCGACCGGCTACCTCATGAATATCGCTTGTTCGGCTCGAGATTCCTGCATTGTGCGATACAGCTCGCGGTCTCACTTGAGGGTTTCCCTGGCGCGCACATCTATTGCAGACATAATCCAGTGCTTCCCACTTCTGAATGTCCACATCATCTGCTTTGGCACCAGGTGCTTGCGCAAGACATCCGATGTGCTGCCAAACGCCACATTTTCCACAGGCAATCATAGGAGTTCCATCTGAGACGGCACTTAGTACAAAAGTGAACGGTGTCTTACAACATCGAAAGTGCAGCACCAACCATCAAGATTGTCTCCATGGACGCCGCAGACACAATCAAAATACCATCGCTCTTCGGATTCATCGTGCCCTTTCCTCTTGCGGCGGGTTGCTGGTTGAGACGTGGTTTGCTCTCGCTCCCACGCGTCCTCGGCCGACGGATTTATACCATGACCCTTGTCGTCACGCAATTCATGCAATCGTGCCTCTCGTTCCATAATACGTTGCTCGCGTGCTTCAATTCTTCGTTGCCTCTCCTACCCAGGCAAATGATCAGATTTCCCATCCTAAGATTGGCCCTCACTTGGAATGCTATTAGCTTCGAACATACTAGTTCTTCTCGCTGCTTTCTGTCTAGTTGATTCCTTCGCGATATTTCTTGCTCCCGTTGCTCCCGTATAAGCTGCTCCTGCCTTTCTTGTTCCACTCTCTCTAACTCTCTGACCTGTAATCGTGATGATCTTTTGCGATTGTTCATTGCTTCCTGTACGCGTCTCTGCTTTTCCTTACTCTAATACCAATCAAATGAGCTTCCAGAAATGTGACACAGACGGGCAAAGCTGTATACCTCGAGATCTGCAAGCACTTTCGGGAGCGCATCTTCTTTCAGGAAAAGATAGAACTCCTTTTCCACGGCGCTTCTAGACTTTTTGAATCTTTCCGGGAATGACTGCCACTCCTCCATGCTCGAACATATCTATCAAGCGAACAGCTGGATTATAGTTTTGAATTTGCGAAGACCCAAACAACATGAAGAAATATTACCAACTCCCAAGGTAAGTCACTCTTACTACCCGATTTCAACTTTCCTTTCTTCTGATTACGAGATTTCCCAATAGTGGGTGCCGGTGCTTCCTTATACAGCCTATTGTCTATCAAAATAAGCGTTCAATATGAAGAATATGCAGGGTATCCAACGGTGCATCATGAAAGAGTAGTTACCATCGAACAGCCAGTACATGTTCCCTTTCGCATCAGAGCCAACATGTTCTACACGCTGCAGTATACCGATGTGAGAATACATTCAGATGACTTGATATCAACTGCACCTACATACCCATTCCGTCTCTTCTTCAGTATTGAGCGATGCTCGGAATCTCTCGGCGTTATCGAACTGCCGCTCGCACAAAGAGTGGAGAATGAGAACCTGGATGAATTTCGAGCGTATGTTAATCACCGAAATCCATCCCGTGATGCCAAATGGAAACAGACCTTGCTACGCAATGGAAGATGGACATAGTCGGACCCCTGGGCAAAGATGTCGCCGTGAGCGTCGGTCTTTGCAAATTCCTTTTGTAAATATGTCTGCCAATTTTCAGTACTATAAAAGGGTGAGATACCTTCTTCTCGGAAACTCGGGCGGTGTATACACTACCTGATTTGCCGTGCTGCCAATGGACCGACTAAGGATTTTAGTAGCCTGATGTGCAAATCGATGAGTTTTTCCTCGACGACTGGACCAGTAGTCAGATAAATTTCAAGCTCCTATACAGTTGGTTAGTGATTCTTCCAGTGCCATTTTAGCTGAGGCAAGTTCCCTTCATACATCGCTGCTAAATTCCGACAGACGCAGCGCGTCGTGAAATAAGTGCAAAAATTGACAGACGGCCGCAAATTCCCAGTATTGACGAAGCTCCTGTAGCGCACCTATTGATGAAAGAAACAGAAAAGCCGGAAAATTGAATATCACTGGGCATACATCGATTGCGAACTGATAAAACCAGTGCTCTGCGTTACATGAGCGGTAGAGATTTGCGCTGTATACCTTCACCGTCTGGCATGGTGGGTACTCTCAAAGGATTACACTCGGCACTGATATTGAACTGAAGGTGTCAGGACTGCAACTGATCCTGTTCCAATGGCAGGCAGATCGCGGCAGCACGTCGGTAGGAGAATTCAATGTTCTTCCTTCTCACGTGACTATAAGGCAGCATTACATAATCTTGACTCCGATTGAGACTCTCGGTCTGGGAGAGTTCTCCACCAGAAAAGCGCAAGATGGAACCAGTAGAGATCCTCTCTGAAAATCAAATAACGTCGCAAAATCAGCATCCCAACCATAACACCTACTTCCTTCCCCGCGTGCAGAATACATCCCACGAAACATCCGCTCGGAGAGTCGAAACTCACAACAAGGCTCCGCTCTCCTTCAAGTGTAGAGGCTCCAGTGATGAATCCCCTGCTACACATTCAAACTTCAAGCTAGCGCACGTTTCTGTGCCTTCAAGTTTGGCACCTGTACAGACTTTGCTTCGTGAGAAGGACGCTGAAGTAGTGAGGCTCAAGCATGAGAATGCCCTACTGAAACAGGTAAAGATGGTGGTCGACCTAGCAAATCTGGGTCATTTGCCCTCACTAGCATGCACGCTAATGCAATGTGCCCATGGATGGAAAGATAGAACGTCGACAGCAGAAGGAGATTGAACAGCTGGAGTGGCAAAGTGAGGAGCGAGTTATACGAGCACTGCGTGACGAGCTTGCTGGACTGAGAGTATGTCCCTGGCATTATATGACCAACGTTGTCATTCACGAGCCAAGGCATAACGTATTAAATGCATTTACATTGTGCAGCACAAGCTGAAAATCTACTTTACTCAGCTCTCTGCAAATGCCCGTGAAATTCGGCATATCAGCGAGGATAGGCGACGCCTTAGAGATCAAAACATCCGTCTTGAAAAGCTTATTGCCGATAGAAACCTTGGGGAACGCCAGCAATTAAGTAGAGAAGTAGACTCATTGAATCGGAGATTACTTGAACAGGAAAGGATTGCCGCTGTAAGTTTCTATTGGAATACCAGTGTTTTACACCGTCTGACGGTTCTTTCCAGGATGCAGTAAAGAGAGCTGAGCTGATTGAAAAAAACCTCACAATAGACAATCGCCATCTACGGTCTCGGGTATACTCTCTTGAGAAAGACAACTCAGAATACGGGGAAAGGAACCATCACCTTGAAGAAGCTGTCAAGGTATTTGGGTGCCGAAACGCTTTGTATTTATCTTCCTACATTGTAACATTCGAATTCAGGATAAGGAAAAAGAGATCTCGTCTCTTTATATTTACCGGTACAACGCTGTTCATAGGAAGCCTGAGAGTAACGTCTGTAAGGCTTGTCAACATCGGGAAAAGGAGGTACAAGATCATCAGCAAAAGGCACTCATAGCCAGTAAGGAAGTTCAGATTGCTTACTATTTCACATGTTTGGAACATTGACGGTACCAATAATAGCAAAGCTACCGAAGCTGCGACCACCCAAGGTGTTGCCCGTATCGGCAACATCAGTCGACATTTCCTACTCTATTCCTGAGGAGGCCGCAGGGGGTGATGGAGACCCTGTATTCTCTAGGCTCGTGCTGCGGTATTCAACGGATTCTGCCATGATCGATGGTGTTTGTACGGTGGATATCATGCATCCGCAAGACGTCCAGAGCAAGATCATGAATTCGGAGCGTAATCCAACAGAAACCACATGTGACTTTGCAGATGATGTGATGGCCTCCCCTGGATGCCTGCCATCTACTGTGCAGACAATCCGGCTAGAGGGGTTATTGAGTGGTGCCATATACTTCTTTCAACTGGCTGCGGGACACCAGGATGTCGAAGGGGTACCAACTCCGCCAATTTATGCTGTACTGAGTGAGTGTCATTAATCAAAATGATCTTACCGTTGAGATGCTGGCTGATGTTGATACCACTACCTCCGTAGAGCGACCTGAAAACCCTCAAAAGGAATGTTTGCCAGCAAGGCCAGGGAGCTCCGCGCCCCCAGCACCATTCAATCTGCGAGCCCAGATACTTGGAACCTCGGCGCTTCTGGTATCATTTACGTGTCCGCGAGCGAAAGATTTGAAAATACACACATATGGGATTACGATCATCAAGACACCTCTTCTCCAGCTGGGAGACAGTTCCGCTCCGATCTTAAGTCGTCTAGAGATACCTTGTGATGATGGGCCAGATGATGTCGTCTCGTACACGTATAACGAAGCCGACACGAATTGCATATACATATTCCAGGTGCAGGCCGCCAACGAAACTGGATGGTCGAGAAATAGCGAGCCGAGCACTCCAGTTGTTATTGGTTAGTTGTAAAGCACTGTGCTTTTTTGTCTAGAGTTGCCCTCACATGGGATCCAGTCGGATCGGTTGAAGGTAAAAATGACGGCCCACTCATTGTGCCCCCTATGGAATCAGCCTTATCAATTGCAGGTACAGCAGAAATTATGTCGGTGAGCTCATGCAGGCCTTACAACTTATTTTTCGATAGTAGGGATTCCGCTACCACCGTCGCCGCTGCCACCGACTGTATTTGATGTGCCTCTCCAAGACAAGCACCCACCATACCCCGACCCTGTTCCCGAGCCAGCCACAGATGGCTCATCACAAGAAGACCTTTCTCCACTAAAGTCCAGGACAACATCTAACCTTACTCTGAACCAGAAGATCGAAAATATGCATATGGGAATGCCTGCTTATTATGAGCCCTCATTAACGGACATGGCAAAATAAAGTGGTCAGCACATGTGGTATTTGAGTTGGCAGGGCAAGGGGAGATGTTGACATTCACATAAAACTTCACTTCACTCATACAATAATACAACTGAAGTAACTCACCCTACCGGTAACAGGTGTTCGGATGAGTGCACTGTAGCTCTGTTAGCCTGTCTAGTTTAGAGACTATCTCTAGGGACTTTGTGTCAAAAGAGTTGTGAAAGAGTTGTACTACTGAAGTCCTAAATACAGTGCAGATTACATGATGCTACCTGGGCTATGACATCTCATTTAGATATATAAGACTATCTTTAAACAGTGGGCATTTGTTCGTGGCACAGTCCAGATTTGAAGCAGGAGACCTAAATTTCAACCTCATCAGTGGTGCTTAGAGGCTCTCTCTATCTGCAACTAAGTAACTCTATTCACCTGGGCCATATTCTTATTTTAGAACTCCAGAAAGCCTGGATTACAACATCTAAAGCCCTACAGGAGTTGGTCCCATTAGGTTCCTAATCATGATAGTACACCCCAGCTTTATGAGTAACCTAGCACAGTTTAGTACCCTGAACCTGTTGGGGAAAGTCGAGTCTTAGGTGTGTTCCTGCACTGGACTTGGGTACACCTGAGAGGAGGATAGCTCTGTTAGAAGCTAGGCCGTCACTGTAGAACGTCTCTGGGGACCTTGCGTCAAGAGAATAGCGAAAGAGTT
>QEAR01000133.1:9881-36531 GCA_006535965.1 Spizellomyces sp. 'palustris' | reverse complement strand
TTTGCCAAGGCAAGGCTGAGCATGGCTGAAGTCTGTTTGGACTTGTTTGTTGTGATCTGGCAGAGCACAATAACAAAAAAGGCAGAGCAAGGCTGAAGAAATGTACTGGGATATATAAAGGGGACTTTTCTATGCCCCAATTAAGATGATATGTGGTAGAAAAATACACAAATATTATCCCACCAAGTTACAGTGCCCAGAAAGCCAGGCTTTCAGAATATTCTTGTGGCCAGAACCCAGTGTCCCAGATACTAAGTTCAATACTTTTTAGCAGATATTTCAACATTATTTATTTCTTGTGAGTATGGAGGTTACATATTCATACTACTCTTTATATAATATAAAAACCTTAATGAAATCATTCTATGTAGGATAAGTTATGCCCAATCTAAGGTCTCTGTTACAGCTTTGGACACTACTATGATATGCTCTTCAGTAAATAAGTTAGATAAAGTATAAAATATAGTATGATATTCTTGCTCAACATTAGGTGTACTATGTTGGAATTAATTGATTGATTTCATCAGGCATGATATAGGATGGAAACTTGAATAACTGGGTGAGTTATTACCTTCTTGGCAAGACCAAAATGGTTCTGTAAAGCCCTGGATCATGGCTACAACCTTGATTTATTAGTTTCCTAGCTAGTGATCTTATCTATCCTTGTATTTATATCCCATTATTAACCTATGATTTCGGTCGTAATCAACTTAGATTAATCGGTTGCTGAATCAGTCCAGAGATCATGTCGAATCGCGGCACTGCTTCGAACGTCGGCGTTGTGCCCAATGTTTTTCCCATTAATCCATGCAGAGACAAACTCGCTCGGCGAGTGAGTGGCTGTGTCGGAGCTTGTTGCTGGCGGTACCAAAGACTTGATCGTAGTGCTTGTTCCCGCCCTTCCCATGTTTGTCTAATAAGATTCTGTATGGAAGGAAATATCAGTAATCCATCTACCATAATAGCTCGAGATGCACTTGTTCACCGCTGTCAGTGCGTGGAATCAGCACAACTACATGGTACACTCTGCACAGTGGCCATACTCACAATATGACTACAGTTGGCAGGAATTCCTGTCTCAGCCGAACCCATACCAAACTCGTCGATAAATCATTTAACATCGGACATGACGCGGGCCGTCTAAGATCATCATCGACCCTGTTTTCCGCTACATTTCTACATAGTATAGACTGGTTTTACATGCTTTAAAAATACAGTAAAAGAGGCGAGGTATTTTCTATGCATCTGACAATATGTTTTCTCTGTATGTACTCTGTAAGATACCTTTGCTATTCTAGGCTAAAAGAAATGGGTCACCAATTGAGATGTGGGGGTTACGAGACCTTCACCCTTATGGGGTAGGAATCGTTTGCGGGAGAGGCGGGCTCAGTGCCGGTGTGCTACCAATAGCGCGCAACATGCCACTGTTTCTGCCGCGGCCGAGATTTTGTTTCTCGATTTTAAACTGGCTATGGTGATTTATTTCTGGGTCTAACTATTACCTTTCTCTTGCCGCTCAGAACACTTGGTCAACATAGCCAGAAGAAGTATACAGCAAGTTAGTTCGGCAGCTGAGAAAAGGAAAAACAAGGGAGGCTATAGCGGATATCACAAGTATGTGGATATTTAGGGATCGCCGTTTTTCTGTAGGTATTAACAGGTTCCTTTCAGACCAAGCGTGCCAGAATCGCGGGTGGTGTTATGAATGTGGTTATGAAAATACTGAAGATTACGACAGTTGTTTTGATGGTCGAAAGGGCGCGGTTGATGCAGTCTTTTCGGTCAGAATGGCGTTTCAATCGATGGAAAATTGCAAGTATGCTATGTATCTATATACGCCTTGCAAATACAACTTGGTCGGATGATATTCCTTTAGAAACGTAGCACTATTCCATCGTATCGAATCTTCGGTTACTTGCCATCTCACAATCATAGTAGACCACTATGCCAAACGTCACCATCATGATAACGATCCCCACAGGATCCCCCATCATGTGAAAAAGCTGAGCATCATCGAACTGTGCACGTTCAAGCTCTACATGAGAAAGAAGAACACATTAGATAGAAACCCACAGCGATGCGAAACCGATGAGTGTCGCGCGGCAGCAGAAGCAGGAGTTTGTCCACAAGTTCTAGCGGAAGGTTTCGCCGAGCGGTCAGCAGAAGGTTTCGTGTATCCCAAAAAGGAATTCCGTGGGCGAGGATTACAGGAATTCCGGACGTAGCTTTTGTATTTTTCATAGATGAAAAGCTATTTACATTGATGCTATGCTAGGCATGCTACTGCAATAGGGTCTGCTTGACCCTCTGACCCTTACCAACCGCCACACCTTTGACCCGCGCGGCACCATTGATCCTCGCCGCGCTCGCCCTCCCCTTGGCCAGCCTCACGCCCATCTTCTCCCATGACACATACCAGCAACGGGTTGGATCACATGAATGCTGCGGTGCTCTCATTACAGTGGGGACAGACATTGTTCATCAATTATGATATACCGTGTACACAATAAAATCTGCTTTCCTCGCAGGATTCCTTGGCCATCTTCCGTCCCTGCACACTGCATATTGTCAAATTCCTCAAATACGTCTACAAGGTCCTGAGATTTGACGGCCCCAGTTTGTCCTCCAGACAGGGTATACAACTCCACACAATGCCGAAACCCCACAAAACAAACCTCCCCGCTGTCAACCGATGGGAGATTTGCTTGATCAAGAATGGCACATTCACACCATAGGACAGCAAGTCCCGGCGTCTCCCATGTTCGAAGAACCCGTAGTCGAGAGGTGGGATGCAGGATATACTGATCTGTGTTAAGAAAAGTTGGTTTTGTGCCTCCGCAAATTACACCGTGCAAATCAAATAAACCTCGTCGCTTCAGCATATGGAGCCACATAATTGCATCCGACTTGTCTCGGACAACAAGAGATGACAA
The DNA here is from genome assembly GCA_006535965.1 of Spizellomyces sp. 'palustris'. NCBI lineage: Eukaryota > Fungi > Chytridiomycota > Chytridiomycetes > Spizellomycetales > Spizellomycetaceae > Spizellomyces > Spizellomyces sp. 'palustris'. The sequence goes on along the minus strand of QEAR01000133.1, from coordinate 33,598 downwards.
GCGGTCTGCATATCCTCCACTGTTCAAGATTAGACACGGGCGCACATGGGCAGACATTTACGGAGCATGGCTTAAGATCCAGGTGGTATGTCCTTACCCAAGGAGTCCTTTTCTACTTCTCCGCCGCTCCTGGACCACGCCAGACTCATCACCGGGTATCCTGAACCCAGGGGTGGCCCATGATGTGCGATCAGGTGTTGGGCTGACTACTTCGTTTATTGATCGATCAGAAGGTACCATAAACCGAATCGGTATCGGTGTTGTGTCATGTTGCCGCTTTGGTATGTCTTTCGAATTTATTGGGGAGGCAACTGGAATACGTCCAATGGCGTCTGGCTGGACAGTGCGTTACTTTAAGGAACATCAACATCCTTTGGTGTAGTCACGACGAAGACCTTGGGTGTATCCGGTGCTTCTGAAGGCGGTCTTGACGTTGGTGTCCGTCTTTGACTATTTGACGGAAGAATGAAATGGTGCATTGGTCCTGTTATTTCGACCGGACTGTCCTGGTCAATAATGCCTCAGTTGTTGCCATGTCAACAATTCAAGGTGACTTCATGAGTATGCTTCACGAACAGCAGGTCTGACTGCCATCATTCGTTACAAGTACTAGCGAACTTCGGCGTCAGAATGGGCGATGCCGGTTTTTTCAAGGTATGAAAATTGTGGGGTATGGCAGAAGTGCCGCCGAGTGGTCGATCCACACGAAGCCGAAATCTTTTAACATTCAGCGCTGATGACTCAGGGCACAAGTGCCGAGCAAGATGCACGCTTCGGTGACAAACAGAAGAGGCTTCTGAAGACGATGAAGTTTCCAAAAATCTACGATCAAAAGGTATGAAGGGACTTTTTCGGAGGGAGAGCAGGAATGGTCTGCCATGAGATTCTGTTGGCGATCCTCGCTAGGAGGCCCGGAAAGGCGGGAGATTTAGTGTTTCTCGAAGCGGCAATACCATTATCTAATTATGCACTGTTGGGTGTAATGTACAGTAATGAGTTTTCCAGCGGACTCTGTTGGGCTGCTGGGCGCTCGCAAGATGATGGAAACGCCCCTCGTTGTCCAGGAGTTTCAACCAACCATATCGTCATTTGGGATGCTGACTTCCAGGTAGACCTTAAGAAAGTCAATACGAATGTTATCAAACCCTGGGTTACCAGCAGAGTGGTAGAACTTATGGGATTCGATGATGATGTTTTTGTTGAATTTGTATTTAATTTGCTTGAAGCAGAGGTATGAACAGAGTACCCTTCGTTCAAGGGCATATTCGCTTAACATTATCGTATATATCATTCCTCATCAAAGAAACTGGATCCGCGAACGATGCAAATCGAGATATCCGGATTTCTCGAGACAAAAGCACCACTATTCATGGAAGAACTGTGGGGTCTGCTGGTCAGTGCCCAAAATACTATAGGAGGTAATTGTTTAATAGCCTCGGAAGACTTTGCCTGCCATGAATATCCTGACCAATGGTCTTACTATGGCAGGTATTCCGCAAGCTTTCTTGGATCAAAAGAAGGAAGAAATAAGGGCAAAACGGGTATGGACAATTGCAGTTATATGGATCTTTGTTACCAAATATTTAGCGTATATCAACTCGGTAGCGTGAGAACGAACACATAGCAACCCAACTACAGAAGCAGAAAGACAAGGAAGTAGCTGAGAGAGCGGAACGCGATGAAGCACGCAAAAAAGACAGAGAAAACCGAGGAGGGTCTGATCGTTACCGGAATGACCGTCAGCGTCGACGCTCACGGTCTCGCAGTGGTGATCGATACAGAAGCGGAGATTATGATAACCGTTATGATCAACGTCGTGATCGGCCTGATGAGAGAAGATACAGAGATGAATATCGTGGTACACGTGACCGTCCAGATGCCCATGATGGCCGACGGGACGAGAGATATGGGCGGGAACGCAACGCAGGACGGCGTGACCAAGAAAATCATTACAAGAGTGATGAGCGTCGAAGGGTGGTTGACGATCGGGATATGAGAGATAAGCGAGAGCGCACAGAAAGGTCAGAGAGACATACCACTGATCGTGAAAGGAGAGATGACTACGAAGGAACTAGGAGAACCGAGAGAGGGCGCGATAGGAAAGAACACAGCGAGCAGAGCCAGCGAAGACAAAGAGAGCCGCGGGAGAGTTTGCCTGAAAACTCCGCGGGCAGCGGGACTGACGATACTAGCGATAGCGATGCATCCAGCTCGTCTGCATCATCACGATCTTCCACGTCACGTAGTCGGTCATCATCTAGGGATAGTGGTTCCCCGCCACGCAAATCTCATAAGCGAGAACGTGACGCGGCGGACGACAGTAAACGACGCAATGGTAGCACAAAGGCGGGAGAGCGGCGACGGGATGATAAAGATGATGGAAGCAGGAAAAGGCACCGGGAGGACGCAGTCCCCCTTTCTCATTCCTGGAAGGACAGCCTGGACAATAGCGAGTCAGGTAAAACTAAGAAGACTAGATCAGATGGAGATAAGGAGTAAGTAGTGCTTGTACATCAGGCTCTGGATCTGGCTGCCATGGGAGAGCCTGCTACGAGAGGAGGGTGATACAAATAGACAGGTCCCCAAAGTTCTGGCGCAAAGTAAATATCATATTATCACAGAACATCACATAAAATGAGGAGAAATCTAAGCGGCCTCCGCAAAGCCAACACGATTCTTGCCCAAGTCGTAAACAGTGTAATACTTGCGAAGGAGTACATCACCAACGATCCAGAGCGGACCCGCCGGCGCAGGGATCTGCAAATGGATTCATCAGTTACATCTTAGGTTAGCGTAGAGTGTCAGGAGTTCAGCTTACGTCAAGGCCCATAAAGCCCGACACGCATTGGTTTCCTCCGCCGATGGGACCTCCACTAACTTGCAGAACATAATCTTTCCCTGAGGGCAGCATTTGATGAGCGTTGCCGGTTTCAGAACATGAACGTTCATCATCTACCTTCTAATGTGAACTCTTTATCGCCAAACTTGAGGGTCAATGCTGGCAAGGTGAAAATCTTGTCGCAATCTAGCACGTATTGTCCGTTAAAGTTCTTCTTAGCACCAATACGAGTGTTGATGGCCTCCGCTTCCTCCACCGGTAATGCGCAGATAGATGTACCTGTCATAGCCAAGGTATCAGAGGCGTAGCTTGTGGAATGACTCTCCGTCTCTTACCGGTATCAATAGCGGCTCTCTTGGTTCGGACTCCAATATCTTGGCCGCCTAGAGTTGCGTTTTGCAGCTCCACCTCCCAGTATCCCTTTCGGATGACAGGGGCCCACGCTGCAGTAAAGCAGCCTATTAGCCATGTAGCACTTATCTACCAATGATCGGGACGTACGTACTTATTTCTCCTTTATAGTGGTCTTCATCAATACCTCCAAAAGTAATCTCTCCTCCTTCACCTCCATTCGCTTGATCACCAAACCAAGCACCAAAGACGGGCTCATCAAGCAAACCTTGCTGTTCATCATGCAAATGGTATTGTTAGGAGAGCCTGTCGTTAATGGAAGTCGTGATGATCGTACCTCAATCATCTGATAAAATGGAGGAACAACGTGCTTCACGGCAATGTTGTCATATGCTGGAGGGTACATATATTAAAAGGAGGTCCGCGACAGTCCGAGTCCATTTTTAAACGCATTTGATGGAACTTTACCCAATCCAAATATCCCATCGAACCGTCCAACGGCAAAAGTAATTCCAGGCTCTTTAACGGACTCTCCAAAGTCGAGATCTTTGACGATCAGATCTGCAACTCCGAGCACATCCTGGGCAGTCAATACCAAATTAGAATGCAACTTTGTAAAGCGGCATAAATGTTCCTGTTGCTCACGTTACTGATGATTCCTTCGAGGGAGCCCGTGCCATACTGGATAGCAAACTCGGTTCCGTTAGGTTTGAAAGTACTGGACTTTGAAGAGTCGAATCGCCGGTGTAACCAACAAGCGATAGAAGAACAATGAGTAGAGGGAACCCAGAGATTGGAGGACCCCGTATCCAGGACAACGCTAAACGTTTGGGGTGGTGTTCCTAGTTTTCACAATATGAGGGCCTGTTCTCAACGACAAATTGTGCAAGGGTCCCCACTCGCTCACCGAGAGTAATCTCTCCATAGTATTGAGCATTCATAAAGTTGGTGAGAGGCACGCCATGCTCAGCGTGGCCCTTGTCACTAGTAATAGAAAGCTGCCCATCATCGGACTGTGTCATCAAAACCTTCTGCTTGAGAAGATGGGCTTGCGTGTAGTGTGCAAGAAGGCTCTTTTTCGTATGTGGGAGCTTTTTCAGTTTCATTCTGCCCAAAATATTGGTCAACAGGTCTCGTTTCTCTGTCGATGTCTCCCTGCACTCACTTTGTTGGCTTGGCAATTGCCGCAGCGGCGAGCAAAGTCGCAACGAGGAGAGACAGAATCTTCATTGCGGCGCTATCAAACACAGACAGAGGAGATACAAGTTTTAGAGGGACAAGAAACGAGATTTGTTCAGAGGAAATGCGAGGGCTAGAAGGCAGTCTAGCAAGTAGAGGAGGGGAAGTCCCCTAGGATCACGCTAATTATTGCTAAGCCCCGCGAAGTCATGACATCATCTGACTTGCCAGGAATTTATGCGATTAAGGAATGACACTTGGAAACGTGCGATGCATATTCTGCGATCGTTTCATTTCATCATAATATTTGTTATCAATCCTCTGTATCATATGGCCCATATGACAGACGGTAACAAGATGTTGACAGATAATGTGGGCATTTGAGCATGCCAACTGCAAGATGACCAGCACTACATTGAATAATTGGCAGCTAATAAAGCGGAATCATCTACAAGAGCAGCTTGCCCTTTAGCCTTGTTCAATGTTTCATGAAGGCGGTGCTCAGCATGTAATGCATTTTTTCTGGCAAGAGGAATACCCCATACACATTGCCAACGGCCATCCCCAGATGATAGCTAGCAAAACGCTACGCCTCTTTATGACTTGTCCAATACGCTATGCATCTCATGCCTTTCTATGCACCTGATTTCCTTTAGTTTCTTATCAAAAAAAAAGAGTTTAATTTGATGAAAACGTCCGTGGCTCAACAAATAACGCGTCATGCAAGCAAAGCCTCCTCGTTGACATCATCCCCTCCGATTTTCTTTTCTTTGGGCTTAAATTCAACGGGCACAAAACTTGGTTTCCTTTTGTAGAATTCAACCTACGAGATTTTCCTTTCCTACCAAAATCCAACTTTAAATGTCAGCTCCTCGTCGAAAATTACCCCCACCGCCGGTCGGTCTAACGAGACGACAAACACACCATAATGTCTCCATCCCATTAAATGGAACTATGATTCAGTATTTCGAGTAAGTTGTAAAGGGACACAATAATCACCTTATCACATCGATCTTGCGCTAACGGAAATCGGAATTGAAGATGGCATGTCCCAGCAGATCATAAACATTGGACGCGTCTTCGAGACGATGCTCAAAACTTGAAAGATTTGGGAATAACAGCGATATGGATCCCTCCACCAACTAAAGGGTAAGCGTGGCCCTGATACATAAGGAAATGGAAAACGATATTCAAATCCTGCTTAAATAGATCGAGTCCCGCCTGTGTTGGGTACGCCACATGTATGTTCGCTATTTTTCACTATTTCTGGTTTGGGACAGAAACTCACCCCTTCACTCATCCAAAGACGATCTGTGGGATCTTGGTGAATTCAACCAGAAAGGTTCGGTGCCTACAAAGTATGGAACCAAAGCAGAGCTCGTGGATGCTATAAAGGCGTGCAGACAAAAGGGAATAAACGTCTACGCAGACGCTGTCCTAAATCACAAACTGGGCGCCGATCAAACCGAAACCTTCAAGGCCGTCGAGGTATCGCCCCATAATACTGAGCAAGAAATATCGGGAGAGCTGGAAGTGAAAGGCTGGACAAAGTTTGACTTCCCTGGAAGGGCAAACAAGTATTCGGATTTTAAATGGCGTCACTATCACTTCACTGGCATTGATTTCAATGCGGCAAATAAGCGTCAAGGTATATACCGAATACTTGGCGAAGGAAAGTACTGGGTAAGTGAAGGCGCTTCTGTAGTTGTTCGTTATATCCACGTGACCTAAACTTCGCGTTTTAGTCTGATAATGTTGACGGCGAGAGGGGAAATTATGATTACTTGATGGGGGCAGACATTGACACAAGTCATCCAGAGGTGATCGAAGAACTCCAAAAATGGGCGCTGTGGATCATAAAAGAACTCGACCTTTCAGGATTCAGATTGGACGCCGTCAAACACATCGATGCAAAGTTCATGCATGACTTGCTGGAACATGTGCGGAAGAATTCAAGTGCAGGAGAAAGCTTTTTTTCAGTCGGAGAGTACTGGAAGAACTCCATGAAAGACCTCGAAGAGTATCTTGACATTCACGAGTGGAAAATGTCCTTGTTTGATGTACCGCTTCACTTCAATTTTGCGGATGCTAGCAAATTGGGCAAGTCTTATGATATGAGAAAGATCTTTGATGGTACATTGGTGCAATCGCATCCAATGCATGCAGTTACATTTGTGGTGGGTAGTGGAGGCGCTCAATGTGCTTGGCATATGGCCATTTGCTGATATCTTTTCCACATACCAGAACAATCATGACACGCAGCCGGGTGAATCATTAGACTCGTGGGTGGCTCATTGGTTCCAGCCGCTAGCTTACGCCCTGATATTACTTCGACGAGATGGCTATCCTTGCATCTTTTACGGCGATCTTTATGGGATTGACGGTGAACATCCCGTTCCCGCGCACGCTGCTCCAGCCATACGTAACCTGCTCATTTTGCGAACCCAATTCGCATTTGGGGATCAGGATGATTACTTTGACCATCCGAGTACTATAGGATGGGTCCGGCGTGGTTGTGAGCAGCGTCCTGCCGGATTGGCAGTTGTGATGTGTGCTGCAGATGCGGGGTTCAAGCGGATGTTTGTTGGTAGCGAGAGGAGTGGAGAAGAATGGGTAGACGTAGCCGGGGGCCGTAAGGAAATATTGACAATTGGTCAAGATGGATTTGCAGATTTCCAATGTAATGGGGGTAGTGTAAGTGCCTGGATTACAAGAAGGGAAGCAGAAAAAACATTCAAGTGGAAGAGGGAAGAGCTCGCTGCCCTATCGGAAGCCAGTGAAACTGAAGGCGAGGACAATGTAGAACGGTAAAATTTCGATAATATAAAATGGATATGGAAATGATGATACGACGGTATAGTACTTTATTGTGGACAAATGTACATAGTGGTCAAGAAACGATATCTGGTCAGTCTTCTTGTCCCATTGGACGTATTAATCTGCTGTCTCTCTTTTCACGTCCATTCGACATCACAACTTTCTGCACCAATTTAAAGTGCGATATAATGAACGTCTGTTAGTCGCATTGCCAACGGACGCGCGTTTCCCAATTCCAGATCATGTCTACCGCACTCGACATTCACAGCCTCATCACATCCCATACCGCTCTCCCCACACCCCTCCCCCCTCTCACCCTCGACTCTGACGAGCGCACACCCCTCCACACCGCCAGCACCTCCAAAAATCTCGCGGCCCTCACCGTCCTCTCTCCCCTCACCCGCACACTAGCTGACCCAGAAGATTGGACCCCCATACACATATGTGCGTCGAATGGGTTTATTGAGGGTTTGGCTGTCCTATTACGTAACCATCCCACACATGTGAACGATCAGACGGAAAGTGGACAATCCGCGCTCCATTTTGCTGTATCTAAAGGGTGGAACGAGATTGTGGTTGCGTTGTTGGATGCTGGCGCGGACCCCAATCTTCCAGACAAGTATGGTATGACATCTATTCACCGGGCTGTGCATCGTAGTCGGTACGATATTCTGAATATCTTGGTGGACAGTGGTGGGAATATCAACGCTGCAGATAAGGAGGGCGCGACGCCGCTCATGGGGGCCGCGGAGGAAGGTGATGAGCAGATGGTGAGGGCGCTGCTGGAGAAGGGGGCGGATGTGGGCAGGGTGGATAAGAGCGGACGGAGGGCGGTGGATGTTGCGGCTGCAAGTGTCAAGAGGTTGGTATCGGTTGAATGATAGGAGGAGGTATTATCCATGGGAATGTCGCACCAGGGTGGCATCGTGTGCATATAACGCACAAAGGCATGTCATTGTGGCGAAATGTACTTTTAGGAGGCATCATGTTGATATGTTTGTAATGAAATGTATATTGGATAAGAAAGAAAAACGGGCACAAATAGAGTTAAGAACCGCTTTAAAAAAAACATGGATGTTCTACATCATTCGACACCGTCCACAAGAGGAAGCCTCTTTCGCAATTTACCATTTACTTCCGTAGGCGTCAGAGACTCCTCATCGTCATCATCGTGCTCATCATTCCTATCATAGTCTTCTTCGTCCTCTCTATCTTCGTCCTCATCACTCATAATAGGGGAAGCATCAGACCATGGGGAGGCAAGATGCGCCTCGTGGGTCGCTTCCGGTTGAGGTTGAACAGAATTTTTGCGGCCAACGGGTCGAACTCGGGTCCCAGAAAGAGGGTACCGTCCTCCACCTTTACCACTCTCGGTAACAAGTGGATCCAAATTCGCATGAGATTTCTCTTTCTCAAGGGCAAGGAGAACGGCTTGGTGGATCTCTTGTTCTGCGGGCTCGTCAACCGGTTGGAGGAGGGCGTCGGTCAAGGTTGCAGCGCGGGTAAGGGGACGTGACGAGGCCATGAGAACTCTCTCAGCACTCACGCGTCCATCCAGAACGATTTTTGAGCCGGTTTCATCGGGGCGACCTTGTCCCATTTCGAGGAGAGTCGATATTTGGGTCTCTGAGATCCAGGGTACTGTGCGGATAGGTGTAGAGTCGGCTTGGACGGTGGCAGAAGTGTCCGACCATGTTTCGGCGTATTCGTGAAGGAGGCCGAGAATGGCGGGGTATACGGTTTTCTCGAGGCCTCGCGCCCAGAGAAAGCATATGTGCTGGTGTATGTGTGCACAGTTGGCCTGACATACCTTTCCAGGCGGACAGTAAACGAAAGATAAACCTTACCTCATACTCATCCACCTTCATACAATAAATGGGGGTGGCGGTCTCTTCCAATAACCAGTTCATATCCGCCAAGGTATCCTTCCCTCCATAAAACAATGCAATCGGCGTCTGAATGTGCTCAGTCGGAAACTTTGGCACAACGTGGCCTGATGAAGAGTTGGGGAGTACAGTCGGACTTTCATCGTACATTTGGAACCGCCCATTACGAATAATTTGGAACCAATGGACCTAGTATGCAAGCATTAGGCTTAATGCTATATGGAATGTAGAAGAAATATCCAAAATAAACCTTACCACACACTTGACAGATGTGTACGAGTACAAATGCTGATAACAAACATTTTTATGATCAATCATTTCTGCATTCCACTTGAACAGAAACCGCACAGCGACATCAATCAACCACGCAAAACTGAGTGGTGTCAGGATGCTCTGCCAAAAGAGGGTGATAGACAACAGAGATTTACGACCAAAGAGGAGGAAAACAATTTCGGGGGAGATGTTGAGCATAGTTCCTAGGACTTTGTTTTCGAGGCCCATAGGCTTCGCGGCGGGTGCGAGAGCCACAAAGAGGTTGATACGTTTGTTCAGCTTGGAGTTGATGGAGAGGGATGAGAAACCCTGTGCTGTGCCTGTGACCCAAATGGTGAGATCACACTGGCCCTCGCATCTGAATCAGAGAGTCCTCGTCCTCACCTTGCGAAAAACCAATGTACGTGAGTGACGGGACACCCGTCACTTTGAGAATATACTATAAAATCGCAGCACATGAGGCAAGCGTTCAACATGTGATCATGCGTCGGACTTACATCAACTGCATCCGGCAAATCATACAAAGCCAAATGATCCATCGAAAAGTCCCAAAATGCTTCTTCAGTGGGCTTCAAACTCCGATGTTTACAGCTGTACTTGTTCCCTCGCGTATTCCCCAACCACACGTCATACCCCGCATCAGCCAAGGTAAAAGCAAGGGACAGCTTTGGATCAGGAGTGCACACCCAGACTTCAGAGCACATGAGAAACCCATGCCAGAGGAGGACGACAGGGCGGTTGTTGGTGGGCTGTCGTGTTGGACGGGTACCGGAACGACGGGCGAGAGCCTTTTCGCGCTTTCTGGATTCGTGTTCAGCGCGAGAGGTGGGTATACGATGGAGGGCGAGGATGTAGCCATCTTTGCTTGTCACATAGTGGTGTTGGAAAGGAAAGCCCCTGGTGATGGAGAGAGTTAGTGCTCGGGTTTTGCGTCATCTGAATGCCGTCCGTTGGGCGACTGCATGGCGACGTGGCAGGGGCTACATGCGAGACCAGCCATACAGCACAGGTTGATCAACGCAAAGCGCCAATCACTTTTGTAAACGTGCCTGGCTCTTCAAAGTTCCCACTAACACTGCTCCACCGCGACCAGCTTCCACCACACTCTGTTCAACCCAAACTCACCAAAATCGCGCAAACTCTTCCGTCGAGTTCAAGGTCTCAAACACCTTCTCCGCCTTTTCATCCCCATTCTTTTGCTCCTCTGACGCATCCTTGTCTTGTTTAAACATCTTTCTAATCCAGTCTACAATGTATCTCAACGGCCAAAAGACCGCAAATACAAATCTCAAAATGGGTTCCGTAATAAGAATGGTGACTGCCAGAAAGAGCCGAAGGTAGTCTTGGATTCGCAGTCGTCCGAGGACGGGGATGTAGGAAAGCATATTCCTATCGCTTTATGTGGTGGTGACGTTTTCTGGATGAGGTTTCTTTAAACAAGAACGTTTTTGCCCAGTTGAATACGCGTCGTTCGAGTGATTGCATTTCACATGTGCAAAAGGGTTGATGACGTTAAAAAGGTCGAACGATCGCAAGTGTTACTTTTTTATTGTTCTTTCAAGAGCCCTTCTTCCAATTCTTTTGCCATGCTCCCCCCAGCGGATGGCTTGAACTCATCATTTGCAGTCATTTAGGATTTTGGAAGGATTTCACAAGATGGAATAAAGATTTAAACGGATAACCGTTCTCCCCCATCTGTTCTTCTTCTCCACAATGGTCTCCCGTCCACAGCTGCTGCTCTTTTGTTGATTGTTGTAGCAAGCAGAACCATCCCACGCAGCATCTCTTTTGAGCAAATTGCCTTTGCAGATCAAAAATTTCCATAATGTGCTCCCATCAAAAGCCCACTGACTAAAAGGCGATAGTCTTGGCATTTGATGACTTTTTAAACGCCTCCCAGATTCCCTCGTTCTTCCTTACCCTTTGAATACACTTTGGAACATGGACATGGAAACAGAATATACCATCATCGAACCTTCGGATGAGACCGAGCTCGTACTTGGCAGGGCTGCCGAAGTGACCGACATTTCAGTGCGGGAGGATCTGTTGGTGACACACACGCCAAGCGAGAAAATGGCCAATGTCTTTACGGGTTTGGTACGTTCTCTCTGTGGCTCATTTCATTGGAACAGGCTTGACTGATGTTGTGTGTCCAGCGTTTTTTGGTAGGTGTCGCATCAGCAGCGAGCGAAGTGGGTTTTGCAGCCGCCAAGCTCGGTACCAAATTCGGTATCGGTATTGCCCGCGGTATCGTCGACGGTGTCGGCGAAGCAACCGGTCTCGACGCTACAGGTGTCACACCCCTCGTCTCCCATACACTAGCCTTTGCAGAGTTTTGTGCCATAACTGGCATAGAGACGGGTCGCTTCTGGACAAAATTTGGCATCTCCACTGCTGACAATAGCGTCAAGGCGCTCAACCATGTATTTGGATCCAGCGAAGTGGCAACAGCGATCCGTCAATTTGCTGCATTGGTCAGAAGAGAAATGTCGGGAGGGGAGAATGGTTTGAGTTTGTCGGATATTGGTACCGTGGACACTGTTAGAGCTTTGATGGCGTGGGTGTCCTTGCAGTCCACCACTTCTCTCCTGTGGGATTACGACGCAGTCAATTCGGGAAAAACCTTGGTGCTTGAGCAAGGTGGTCCCATAATAGAGGAACCCGATGAGCAGGTGGAGTGGACTCATGTTGAGGGAGCCGCCGCGGTAGAGGGAAGTATTGGAACGCCTTCTGCGGACGCCACCGAACCCAACCCCGCAGATACCGACACCACCCAAGCACTTGTTGCCGATCTTCGTCGCTACATCAAGTTTGCAACAGGAAGCTACGGGCGCAACTACATTGGCGCCCTCAATGGCCAAATACCCACCTTTGGCTTCCCAGCCGATCCAGACCCCCGTCACGTTCCCGCATCTGCTGAACACCAGTTTTTCGCCTCACACACCGACACACCCCTCGAAGGAATATTTCATTCCACCCATGACACGGACGGCTTTGATGACATTTTCGCCAACCACCAGACCTACAAACCCACTTTGTACGTCATTGCCGACCACGCCGCACACCAAATCATTGTCGCCATCCGCGGCACTCAATCCTTTCACGACGTCATGGTGGATCTTACTTGCGAATACGACTTTTTTGACGACGAACAGGTGCATTCTGGTATGATGCGCGCCGCTCAAGCTTTGGCGCAGGTCAACCACGTTGCACGCGTCCAAGAATCCGTCCATAGCCTCTTGGAACAACATCCGGCCTACTCCCTCCTTCTCACAGGTCACTCCCTGGGCGCCGGTCTGGCGACTTGCCTCGCACTTGTGTGGACGGACCGCTCGACAGGTACAATCCGCCCTGAAAGCGGCCTTCCGCCCGGCCGCAATGTCCGCTGTTACGCCTTTGCGCCCCCTTGCGTTGTGACACCCGCACTATCAGCTTCATGCACGTCCTTTATTACGTCCTTTGTTTTTGGCACGGATTTGGTCTGTCGTCTCTCCCTCGGCTCTGTACGCGATCTCACTCGGGTGGTAGGCTGGTTTCATACTCACCCATCCGAGCGGGACGATCTTCTCCAGCGCGTGGCATTTGCCCGGGGATCTGATGGTTTTGACAACGGAGGGGATATTGACCTCCGTCGCAGAATCGAACGTGAATGCATGGTGAATGATAAGCTATACCCTGCTGGACGTATAGTGTGGGTGCAGGAAACGGATGACGTGCTGAACGTCGTTCAAGTGGAGAGACCGTCCAAGGCTTTGGGACAGATTCTGTTTACCAGAACGATGGCGAGAGATCATTTACCTAATGTGTATTCCAATGTGGTTCAGAGATTGTAGATGTGTTGCTAGCGTTTTACTTTTTTGTTTTGATATTCAGGTTTTTATATTAATGATTTTTATATAGTGAGCTCGCTTGTTGCGTTTTATTATTTTTAGCTTGTTACTGTTGTAGTTTTGCATGTACATGTTTTATCACGGTGAACACGTTACTGCTTATTCATGTATTGTACCTGTCACACGCATCCGGTGCATTCTGGGTGAAATTATAGAAAGGTGGGCAGCAGATATATATTCCTTTCCCATGCTGTATGTACACGTGCTTGCACAATTCACAGACAAATACTCACTTTCTTCCGGTATCACCCCTCCAAATCCTTCTCCACACCCACGGCATAACCAAGAATGCCACCCCACTCCCAAACACCAACACAAATGTCACAAATCCCCTAGCAAATCCCCGTAAGGCTTTCATGGCGTCCTCCATCTCATCTGATAAGCCACGAACATTCCATCGAAGGTTGGATACATCTCGACCCAGGATAGCCACCTGGCTCCCAATCCAGAGGAGGTAGATAATGCCAAGGAGAGGAACTGAGATTTTAATGACTTCTTTGCCAAGTATGATAAGATGCCTGTATGCATGGGCGAGGAGTGTCCCTGTTAGATGGGTAAGGCGCACACCCATCGTCGATAGGGTGTGCCGCCACTGAATCGCAACGCCAAGACTTAAAAGTCCTCCTCCGGCAAGGAATGCCGTTTTGTACGCATTCCACAGGGGTTGGATCACCTCCACTGCAATTTGGAACGGGTTGGGACAGGTCGCGTGGGTGAGGAGGATCTGGTGTACGGCGGTATCAATCTCCATATTCCGTTCTTGGGCAGATCCCGAGCCTGCTCCAACGATATGGTGCATAATGTCGTGGTCGTAAGAAGATGGAAAGTGTTTGATCATGGGTTTAATGATTTTGTCGCGCTCCATCTTGATGCGCTTGTGGAGTGCTTCTTTCAGGGACGTTGTGAACCACCATTTACATATACGGTCCGGGGTATCCCGCAAGCCCAGGAGCCAGTCCATGACTTCATCGTGAGCTGCGTCCCCTTTGGCTTTGATTTCAGTTTCGGCCCAAGTGATGTAAACGTTTTCCCACTGCTCGATGCGGTGGGCGAGTTCCTTTTCTAAGAACGCAATCACCATGACTCCCCGAGGATCTTCCCCGAGGTTTTTGACGCTTGCTTTCATTTTAGCCATTTCAACGTCGGCAAGGGCCTGAAGTTTCTTTGTGTATGTTGCAAAGTCTCCTTGCATGGTAATCGGAAGTTTGGCAGCAGCTGCATCGAAAGCTCGCAGGAGGCGCTTGGCTTCGTGTTCCAGTTTAAGTTGAACGGCCCTGGCCCAGTTTGTGTGTTCAGGGATTTGGATGGGAGCTTCCTTATCCCAGAGCGTGATGAGCTTGACGAGCTCGGCTCCACTCAGATTCCGACCGTTGAGTCGTTTGGGTGCAATATGGGTGCTGACAGAGTGGTGTAGTGATGTGACATCCTTTCGATATTCCTGTTCGGAGCGATTCCTTGTCAGAACAGGTTAACATGTTAACAGACCGCCAACCTACTTCTTTAAAGTCCGCCCACCCAATTTCGTCCCCATCACCAGCCATCTTGGCATCATCATCGCTGGGTCTCACTATCGGAACGAGTTCGATGGTGCCAAACTATGTGACAGGTCAATGCCACAGGCCACCGTATACAATTTAAAACATTTTTCAAAAGTCCTACCTGCTGCTGCAAGAACCTGACATCTACATTAGCATCCTCCAAAAAGGTATCCTTTGTAATCAACTGATCCAGAAATTCTTTGGCCGTCCATCCTGCCTTGCGTAGCGCATATTTGTTGAAATTCTGGACGGCCCAGTGGAGATTTGGTGGATCCAGGTGCTCTGGGATGGCAATAAGGTCATGCTCCTCGCCAGGAACCGTAAGAGGTAGTGTGTTGTTTGAATCTACGGTTGCGGCAGCAACGTCCATCATGAAAAGGCGAGAGAACGCTATATTTGCCACAGCAGAGTGAGATTCTGTCGCAACCTTTAGCTTCTGGTTCTGGTTTTACTCACCTACAAGTGCCTTCAGGTTTCGTACATGAGCGGCATCCACCGGTGCCCACGTATTATATAGCACCGCACTGGCAAGCATGGAGGCGTGTACAAACAGTTCGACCTCGTATGCAATAGTTTGAACGGACTCTACTCCGTGCAATCCCTCACTATCAATCAAATATGTTGGAACACCTCCCATGGTGATAGGTTTTGGCCAGATCCACAGACCTTGTCGGTCAAAGAGAGTGTTGGTCATGTTGAATAGATTGGCGAATTGTTTTGTTAGGACCTACCGTGAGTTTTGGATGCTACGCCGCCTCCAACCGGGAATGGGTTTGCAGACTTTAATACCTTGCTTGAAGCATCGCTACTATTTGCAATGTGTACTACTTGGTTCAACAACTACAAATAGACTCTTGAGTTGAAGAAGAACACAATTGAATGCATAACCTCTTGACCTACAAAAGACTTTCCCGTCCGCGTCGGTCCAACCGCGGAAACAATGGCAAAAGGCGCGTGGAGTGAACCCAAGAACGCCGATCCCTCTGGTGTGAGACGAAGTCGGGTGCCTGCTACGGTATCGCTATCGTCCTTTGTCCGGCTGAAGAGGAGGATGGGGGTGTTTTCCTGCTGGGATTGGGCGCTAACGACGAACGCGACGTAGAGGAGAAAGAGAAGGCGACAGTATGGGGATCGCATTGGCGGTTTTGGTTTGCGTCGTCTGAGAGTTATAGAGTGTTTGTTCCCTTCCTGATGATGCCCAGATGGCTTTTTTGACAGTTTCGAAAGCGCGGAGGGGGGGCAGCCCATTCGATAAGCCAAATAATTATTTCGCTTAGCCCTGCGTTTGTTCCACTTGCTGCTCAGTTGCAGTTGGGCATTTCTTCTCTTGTTTTGTTCACTTTACAAAAACCATCAAGAAGAATAACAGCCAACGAATACAGGTTCCGCCAGATCGCTGTTCGAAAATCCCTTGGCGATACAGCGACAAGTTTCAATGAACCGACGCTCCTTTCAGGTAACGCATCTCCCACACCCCTTTTATTTTTTACAACAGAAGGGAACATACCCCCACAGTTATCCATACCCCCACTTTACTCTTCCATGACAAACCTACCAAGTACGCTCGACCGCCACCGCACTTTGCACCACCCCCACGATCAACGTCGTCTTCTTGGCATGGGTACCGGAGAGGTTGCGAATATGAGCCATTTCACGCCGACCGCAGTGAGGACTGGACATCCGGTGAACACTATGATGGTGGGATGGGGCTGCAGGATAGAGGCAACGGGCCTTGGGACCTACGCTCCAGGTAAGGAAAAGTGCTTCTAGTTGATTGCACAGTGCACAGGCTTTACATTATCGAACAAGCAGCCACATGGAGGAGGAACGATACAATCTTCACCGTCAACGAGATGCCCAACCACCACCGCCGCCAACACCTCCACCCCCAACACACGATGCAGGCCTCGAACCCATCATCCAATCCTTTGTGACCCGTCCCCCCATTTCAAAAGCCGTTCAGTTCCTCCAAGACGGGCTCCTCCCTGACGTCCCAGGAAACTACACCCTACCTACCCACCTCGACCCACACAATCCATATACGTATGAGCAGTTTGTGGATGGGTTGTCCGTGCTTGGGAATTATAGCTTTTTGGTGGATAAGCGCTCGTTTGGCAAAAAGGAACGGGCGGGCCGCTTTGCGCGAAATGTCGAGGAGGAACCCGAAGAGGACTATTTTTCGTTGAGATCTAGACAGAATGCTGATTATGCTCTTCGCTGGTATGTGACCATACTAGAAACGGAATCATGGGTGATCATGATACATTGTTTAATAATCCATGTAGCGTCAAGGAGGGCATTGAAGCCTTCCAAGAAGGTGAGTTCGAGCGGGCCCTGAAAAAATACCGACATGCTTTAGAGCAAGATGCCCGATGTGCAGAAGCATACGTTGCTCGTGGTGCCGTGTAAGTCCAGTCTTTTCGCACACTCCAAAGCGGACGGGTTACTGACTAGATGTCCAGCCACGTTAAGCAAGAAAAGTACACAAAAGCCATTGCCGACTTTGAACATGCCCTCAAGGTCGACCCACGGCATGCAAACGCTGCCATCTATCTCACCAAGACACAAAAGAGAGTTGCAGAGCTAGAACAAGAAAAACAAAGTGCCGCGAGGGGAGAGTTTTTAATGGTAAAATTATCAGTTAAATGGACGCCCATAATCAAAACCGACTTTCACGTTTTGAAAAAATCAGCCAGTAGATTACGATCCCAGACGTCCAACCCATCCCGCAGCACTCACAAACAAACTCGCGCACGTCCATTTCCGGTCTGCGGAAAGCTCCACCACGGAGCTCACGACCGAGCAGGACCCACCAGCTCACGAACCCATTCATGACCTGACAAAACGCCGTCTCGTCTCCCCACCACCCACCAAACGCGAAAAACGCTCCCCGCACAAAAAAGACAAGAAGAAAAAGAAAAAGAAAAGGCGACGACAGAGTGCGGTGGAGAGTGATTCGAGTGGTAGTGCATCTGAGAGACGGTCCCGTAAAAGTCGTGACTACCGTGAAACGAGTTTGGATGAGCGGCGAGGGGGATATACTCTTTGATCCCCCGTCTTGTGACAAGAGTCGACGGTCAGGGTCACAGCAACGACGATAAAAAACAAGCAATTGTCATTTTGTTTTTTTTTGGTCAATTATAGATGATATAGCAAAAAAACAAGTGTTTATACAGCACGTCCAAATTCCGTATTCGCCAATCCACGACACTGCAACCCAAACAATTTGACAGCATCTCGCGTGCGTTTAATTAACCTTGACCTAAAAACATACCACAACATTAAACACCCAAAACCAAAAACAAAACAAAAAAAAAAACATACCCCACAACAGCCTTGACAAACGTCTGTTTCTCTTCTTGACTCACTCGAGGTGTCGGGAACCCTTCATGAGCCAAACACCCCAAAAGCCAGGTCCGAGTGGGTTCGGGGTACTTTACCACCAATTTAAACAGCACATCGGCAAGTTTTGGGTCCAGGGACCGAGGTTGTTTACCTGCAATCGCCTAAAAAACAAAACAAAAACAACACATTCACAAACCGCACAATTTCACTCAACCCATTCAAAAACCCAACAACATACCTCAATTAACCCCACCACCCAAACCTCCCCAACACCCTCAACAACCCCCCTCGTAACTCCAAACCCCTCAATCCCATCATCCATCCCAATAAACACGACCAAAAAATCCAGAATGGCGGAAACGGCAAGGCGTTCTTGGATGGCTAGACCTCGAGGAACAAGACCACCAAATAGTGCATGGAGGATATTGGGTGAGAATTCATGGAGGGCCCAAGGACATCGTACGATATACTAATGATCAAAAAAAAAATATAGTTTAACAGGTTGGAAAAAACGAAATAAAATCAAAAAACGGATTTTGGTTACCCGCTGCAATAACTCAAAATACGACGCAACAATATCCGGATACATTTCCATTTGCTCCGTACTCTCCAACCACTGTATCGTCCGCCCAGTCACCTCCACAATAAGCCGTCCAAGTTCCTCGCGCTGTGGGATAGACGCCCTGTCAGTGAGTCCATCGCCGTAGGCACCTGCGGTTGCGGCTGCCGTGTTGAGGAGGCAGGCGTGGGGGTGGTGGGCGTAGAGGTGGGTGATGAGGGTGATGAGGGCTGGGAGGTTGGGTGTAAAAATCGGGAGAGTGTTTCGGAGGGTTTCGTTGATAAAGCTGCACAGGGACTAGTACAACATCAAATGTTGGTGGATATATACTTTTTTTTTTGGTAGAGGGATGAATCAAGGACAAACCTGCATGACATGTTCATCTGCACCAAAAAGCGTACAAATCCGTTGCGTAACATCCCATATGACTGCTGCCACCGACTGTTGTTGGGGGTCACTGCTCCCAGCTGCAGGGGGGGCCAACCCGGTGAGTGACTCTGTCGAGCCGTCAACGTCGGATTCAGAGTGTTGGATGCCTTGACAACAGGCTTTGAGGTACCCCAATTGATTGAGGACAGTTTCCTTGGCCTGGTCCACGTCCTTGAAGAATGATGTGTGAGACAAAGTACAACATGTGGGTGGGTCATAGAGACTTGCCTGTTGGACAGTATCTAGCGCACATGTGATATCCCCGACGATGCCACTCAAGACAGTCAAGAGTCTCGGGAGGAGTAGGGCGTACGGCATACATTGAATGACATTCGTGACAGCTTTAACCAGTCGAGACTTTTCCAGTGGCTAAACCAACATAAAAAAAAAGGTGAGGAACGACCCTGAGCAAAAGTCCCATCATGTTTTTACCTGCAAAGAAGGCCCAACTTGGATCCACAAGTTCACAAGCACATCCGCTCCATCCACCAAGTCATTTCGACAGACATCACACACATTTAATAACCCATCAGCAGCAGCAGTAGCCACTTTTCGGGACTGAATCGACGCAATCAGGAAATGGAGTGCTGGCGGCAAATGCGCCGTATTGGCATGTAACCATTCCGCATACGATCCTATGCAAAATATTCAAGAGTATGCTGTATAGATTGCAACTCTTGAGAAACGCCCATACCAATCAATCGACACGTTGTCATCTTGACTCGCACCAGCGCATCAGGAGGGGACGCAGCGATCCGTCCCAACTCTGCAAACAATCGAGGCAAATAAATCGTTTCCGACGACGAAACGGAATCGCTGATGGATTTGATGGCGAATAAGGTCGATTCCAATACCTACATACATACACAAACACCGTAAGCACCTCTACGTGTATATGCCATGGTTATTGTATTTAAATTTTTTACAAACCTGCCAGTCCTCTTGTCCCGTTTGGATATCATCTAGGCTGCTGATGGCGAGCGGAACCAGGTAAGCCAACATTTCATCGCGGAGAACGTAATGGCACGACAAGAGCGTATCAGCACAGTCACGTCGATAAACCGAAAACCGATCACAAATATCTATATTAAAAAAAATATCAAGAAAAAAACATTTACACACGAGTCAACAACTTTGAACGCCCACCTGCAGCCCACGTACTCCAAATCGTATCAGGCGGTAACCCAATCTTGGCACAAACCACCTTGACCAACCGCGCATACACATTTTTCGCAACCCCCATCTTGGCCACCTTGCCATCATCATGATTGGCAGGTACAATCGTAATGACCCCAATCTGATCCGAATCCAGTTGAGTGACGGTTCCGGAGCGAAAAACGGGACGACCTGTGATGGGATCCGTGGAGATGTCTGCAGAGGTTTCAGATAAAACACCCGTATCGTCGAGTTCTTCTTGTAATAGAGCCCAAAACGTCAAGGGAAGCTCACTGCTCCAATGAGTACTTTTAAAAAAATATATACAACACATAAAAGATACGTACGTGAGTTCTTGCTCAGCCGCAAAGTACCCCGGAAACCCCGTACATCCCAACATCATATCCAAATAAACATGCACGTCCGGTCGTAACAAGTGTTTGACAATAAACGAATAAAAATGTTCCCCAAATTCCGTCATGAGACGACACATATTTCGCGCCACATCTTCATCCTGCTCTGATCCACCTCGTCAGCGTCTCTGTTACTAGAAACGAACGACCCCACTCACCCTGTATAGCCCTCGCCAATTCATCTCGGACCCACGCACTCGTCAGCACACTCAGTACCGTTTCCGAAAGCGTGGAAGCATACGCTTGGATACTTTGATGTGATATCAATTCAATAAGGGTGTCCACGGCTGCATCCAACATGTCAGGTTCGGGTAAGAGTTGAATCGCCTTGTTCATAAGCGGGCCGAGGGAGCTGTACTGGCATTGTTTCAATATCATTGTTGTTTATAACGGTATCGTAGCGTAGGATGGTAACGTACCCGATGGGGATACCATATTGGATCCAACTCTGCATGCATCGGAGGGCTTTTGCTTTCATGTGTTGAAAGGTGGTGAGGTTGGGTAGGGTGGGTGGGGGGACGAGGTCAAGAACGTATTGGATTCGGTTTAGAGCCACACAAGTGGATTCACTCAATTCCTGCATGACTTTGGCCCTACAAGACAAAAAGACGCAATCAATGAACAAAGCTCGACTTGCTTAAAAATCCACAAGATGACATACTGCCGTGAAGGTGACAAATCCGCTTTTCCAACCTCCTCTGGCACAATCGTCAAAAACTCTAATAAAACCACCTGCAACCCTACCCGCTCTTCATCACTTGTAGCCAGCAACATCCGCCCATCCATTGCCTGACACACCCCCGCAATGAAATTCGGCCACTGTCCTGAATCATCCTTGAGTGCAAACAAGGCCAACTTGAACCCACCCATGAGGATCATGACCACTCAACAGTAAAAGAATATGTGCAAACTTACTGCAACACATAACCGCGTAACGACAAACATGGGGCCATCTGTACTCGACAGTAAACAGTTTAGGAGCTCGTCACGGAGGAGGGGGATTCGCTCTGATGGTAATGATTCCCTAGATACGTTTGCAAAACATGATCAAGAAAAAACAAAACTCGAAAACACTAGGAAAAAAACCACAAATAATACCAATCCCGAACAATCTTTTTCTGAAACGTCAGCGCACCAAAAAACCTGGAATGCGAAGCCTACCAAAAACTTTCAAATTCAAAATTCCCAAAGAAAAACAAAACATTAAAAACCTTTCAAACATACCCGAGACTGAATTAATCTCGATGCAAGACCCCATGCTTCCTGACCCTGCTGAACCGTCACTAACCATTCCTCGGCGGCTTTTTTGGTGTGGATGGGCGTACCCGGGTCATATAGCTGTCGGATGGCCTATCGAAATGGGTATTTAGCGATTGTTCTAGTTAGTGCTTGTATACAAGAGAATAAATAAGAAAGGGGCGACAATGTACCTCTTCGACATGTTCAATGGACATTTGGGGGAGATCTTTAGATCGCGTCAGGGTTGTGCTGCGTGAGGAAAGTCTTTTAATGTGCTTGGTGAGTCATCCTGGGTGCAAACCCAAAGTTGCAACAAACAAATCAAACAACAAAAAACATGTGTAGTATTGGTATTTCTACTATAAAAAGACATCACAACAAAAAAAACATGGTATGCACGATACAAAAAAAGGACATCTATACTTTTTGCAAAAAAAAAACTCGTGAAAACTTCTAAAAACTCGTCAACTCGGTCGGTATCCCCCTCCTACTTTTTGAAAATCCCAAACCCAACCACCCCTTCCAAAACCCCTTCGAACCCTCTCGCCATTTTCTCCAAAGGCCCTTCAACATTATCCACCTCAACGGCCGAATCGGGGTGTCCACCCCGGTAACCAGAAACGTCTACACGTAAATCTTCGTCAAAACGGTACACATCCCGACTACGGACGCGGACAACGGGGCGGTCTTCGACCATGTCGTTCAAGTGTTCAACCCAGGTTTGAATGGGGCGGAACCAGCTGTTTGTGCGTTTTCGGGGGGTGTCGAGAGGGGGAGAGGGGGAATCCGTGATGGAATCCGTGATCATGACGGCTCCGTCCGATAACTTGCGGTGGGCCTTGACCACGACCGAATGAGCTACAACGTCGGATGGTATTCCCGACTCGTTCGAGGACACGGAAGCCGATTCAACCTCTTCTGACTCTTCGGGGTGGTCCGAGTCGGGTCGCCACCACTGCAATTTGGCGGGATCCCGTTTAACGCCCTCGACAGGTGCATCCCGTCTCCACCACGCCAGGCCTTCATCCACCTCGACATCGGAATCAAATTCAGAATCAGTGTCCCAACACCGTGGAATTTGTCGAGGGGGCAAAAATCCCTCCAAATCATCCTTGACAAACAGGGGCGTAAAAGGGTTTTGGAGCATGGAATAAAGACCAGAGATTTCCTTTTCGATTTCAATCCAGTTTCGGTCTGCCGAGCGTTTGAGGTACTCGAAAGCAGCTTCGTGGGCTTCCTGCGTGACATTGAGTTCCGTCTTGTAAGTGACCAAGAGTTCTTTGGCTGCTGCGAGTTCTTCCTCGGCCTCTGCGGCACGGGCCACGCTTTCATGAGCCATGGACATGTCGGCTTTGATGTGAGCGAGCTCGGTCCGTGCTGCAACGAGCTCGGTTTTGAGACGGAGTTTTTGGCGGTTTTGTTTTGCCACCAGTTCTTGGGCTTGGGTGAGTTGGAGTTTTAGGACGCGAATGTCGTCTGACGCAGCCGTGGTGTGTGCTTCGCTGTCGTGGCTAGTGAGGATGCTCTCTGTTCCGTTGGGTGCGTTGCTGGCGCTGTCGGTCGGGTGGAGATCGAGGGTATCGGTTTCGTCGGCGGGTGTTGGGGATTGGGGGGGAGAGGGCGGGGCGCTGCCAGTCGGACTGGACGTTCCTGATCCTACCGGGGAAGGGGTTTGTCAATTTTCGTGTGCTGATGGCGATATCATGGCCATGTCCAAACGCCTAGCTTTAAAAAAGAGACGGCATGGCGAAAGCCGATGCCCACCGTCATCCACTAAAAGTGCCCACTGAAGGCGCGTTCAAAC
>QEAR01000132.1:0-37327 GCA_006535965.1 Spizellomyces sp. 'palustris' | reverse complement strand
CCTACCCCTACCCCTACCCCTAACCCTAACCCTACCCCTAACCCTAACCCTAACCCTAACCCTAGGGCTACCTAATACCTTCCTTCCATATACTTCCTTCCTTCATGTACTCTTGGCGCATAGGCTGCTTGTGACTGCTAATAGACACCATAAACCCTAACCCTAACCCTAACCCTAAGTAAATGGTTGCTGGTGTAGTGTTGTCAACTTATAGTGTAGATGACTAGTAGTATGTAGGGCTATACTAAGCTAAGTAATGTGGACGATGTGCTATGCCATTGGATGTAGACTTGTCTTTAATCACGTGAACAATGTATTAAGCCAATTAAATATGAACGCGTCTCTAGTCACGTGGAGCACTTGATCTAAATGTGCCGATTATTTACATCGATAGTTGTCGACATTCTCTGATGGCAATGGAATGTCTGGTTCGACGTATTGATTTTGGCAGCGCCACTGGATGGATGGTTCGAATACTTGACGCATTCGTTCCCCCAGAAAACAAGCTGCCTGACCCCCCCCCGGTACTGTGCCAGCTCCCACCCCTGACATTGACAGTAGGATGGCATCCCGCCGCTCGCTGAGGCTAATTGAGAGAGAAACCAGTGCATCGGCCCAGGCGGAGCGTAACGCAACGGCCTTGGAGAACGCGGCGTCTGGTGCATTAGAAGATCCCAGTGATGAAGGCTGCCGGGAATTGCTCAAAGTTAGTTGAAATGTGATTGTGTTTGGTGAGAAACTCACACTTGTTTCTTATGTTCTGGTAGAAAGCTCTACGGAACATCTCCTGGGAGGATTTAGAGAATCTCGGCATTCAGTTGTCAGATGCGCCATGGGAACCCACCCTTCCCGCATTGTCTGTTCCAGATGCTCTTGTACAAGAACTTAGACGGTCGCTGAGGAGAATTACCATGGCGAGTGAAGCTGGGCATCATCTTTTTGCCAATGTACTGCTCTTGCATGCCGTGGACCATGAGTCTATTCCATCCTCCGTTGTTCTCGGGCCGCAATTGGGAGCGTCTTATGTGGGAGATGCTCCCGGCGCCTACGACCAAGTGTCTTTGACGGGAATAATGGACACTGGCATAGGACATATCACATCTAGGGCCTCGATGAGCCGACTTAAGCTCGAAAACCTGCTCGTCGCTGGGGAAACCAAAGCCCGCGGTCTGCGGGAAGGCCTGGCCCAAGCCGTAGGTTACGGTTACGTGGCACAGAGGGCTCGACTTAATGCCGTAAGTGTCGCTGGCGTTCAAGTGGAAGAAGAGGCTATAATGTTGACATATCTATCATCCAATCGTTAATAGGATCCTGCTAAGCATGGTAACGTGTTCATATTCGTCACCACCGGCGAAGATTGGCAATTTCTGAGATTAGAAGAAAATGGTACCTTATCTATGTCGGGCAAGAAGACCATCGACTGGACCTTGCTGCAAGATCCTAATCGTGATCGTACAGCGCTCATCTCAGAGGTCTACAGCTGGCTAGTCTTTGTAATTAACACTGCCTGCCGCATGAGTCCTACAACCTCCATGCAAACACTTGATTTGCCCTAAACATCAGAAATAGCCTATATATACATGCCTATTCATTCGTTTATTGCAATAAAAAAAGAAAACATTCTCTATTCGAGCACGTCTGTTTGATCAGAAAGATTTCGTGTATAGATGGATTTTCGTTCCGTACTGACAACTTATGTCGAACCAAAACATAGCTGTTAGATGTTTACTGGTATTTTCCCACCCAACAAAGTCTTTGCAAATTCATAGACAATCCACCATTCCCCTTCCAGTTCCTCCGCAACTCTTTTGCCTGTCTTCGGGGGTGCGTCAACAGCCTTGATGGGCGTGTCAGTGCGGGGGGTGGCAAGTGAGAGAATGCTCGAATCGATGGCCCGGGCTGAGGCGTCACGGGCGGTCAAGTGTGTTGGTAAATTGAAGATGCTGTTCAACGTGGCTAGTGCAGAGGCAAACGTGAGTACAAATCACAACGTGGAAAGTGGACAGTGCTGTCTTACCGGACACCGAAGAGTGTTCAAAGACCTCTTTTGCTACCGTGCCCCTTGGAATGAAAGGCGAGATTGCGATAGTGGGAACGCGAATACCCAGACGATCGAAATTAAAGCCGTTAGAGGCCTTGACACCATCAGGGTTAGGAACGCCAGTTGGTGGAGCAACATGGTCAAAGAATCTATGGAAGAGCAGTTAGCGCCATGTGCCAAGGTCTATGCCACGGAGTTGACTGACCCGCCGTGTTCGTCGAATGTGATAAGGAACAGGGTTTGATCCCATTGTGGTGACCCACGAAGGGCATCATAGAGGTCTTTAATGCTGACGTGAGCCGTAAGGTTAGATCGGTCAGAATGGGAGAATAATACAATAGAACTCACAGTTTTTCCGTAAGCGCAACATCATGGGGCGGGTGTCCGTCGTCGCCCGAAGCAAGCAGGTTTGGATCGATCATAGAGAACTGAGGCAAGGTTCCTTGCTTAGCATCCATATAAAACTCGGTGAGCAGACGAATGTTTGACAATCCTTTCAATGTGCGGACGTCGGAGAAGAGAATGGACGTAGGGATAGTCTCAAAGTCTGATTGTTAAGTGTTTGGTTACAGACATGTTGGAATCACTCAGTGATTGACGAGGAATAACTTACAATTCTTCCACGTAACGCCATTTTCCTGCAAGTGGCCAAATATTGATTTGGATTTGTATCCGAGCGTGAGTTGCTTTGCGTCAACATTGTTCGTACTTCCGTGGGAGGTCGCGGCCATTATGTAGAGGCGATTGGGGATCGTTGGGCCTTTGAAAACTCAACGCTTAGTTCAAAACTCAATTTATATTATGGTATCATACGTACCAGGTACAGCGGCATGCCAGTGATCGAAAACGGCGTACTCAAGCGCTAGCTGGGTGCTTACGGGTAACGTCTGTGTTCATGGTCAACGGCCACAGCAACTTTTTTTAGACACACAACATTTACGTCCCTTATCCTGAAATTTCACTTACCTCGGGGTTAAAAGAGTCCATAACCTCCTGCAATATGGCCGAATCATTTGTTTTCCAACTGGCAGCGGCACTAACCGAGGAAGATGGCGTCCATTAGAACTTTGATGGCGGTTTTGCTGTTGTGGGCCGTGAAAGCACTCACTTGCTGGCAAATCCGCTCATTCCCGCCTCCGCACCGGGAGGGGGGACAGCCATCTGTTGCACGCCGTATATCTGTTGCGTGGTGCACTCCACCTCATGACAAGGGTCATGCATAGAAATGTATCGAGCGTTTCGGGTTGCGCATATGTCTGTACCATTCGCCGAGGGGCTGCAGTACCGCTTCCCAGCTGTGTATCCTTCAATATTGGGGTTCTTTTCTGTAATGTAACCGAGGTAATGGTCGAAGGAGCTAAGTGTAAGGGTCAAAAGATGCGCGATGACAAGCGATTCGCCACAGAAGCACTTACCGGTTTTCCAGCGTTAAGAGCACAACATTCTTGATTTTCTGCGAGGCTCCAGTAGGATAGGGAGCGGCGGCCACAGTAGAGGCCAAGGCGTACGCAGCGAGCGCAACGGCAACAAACGAGCGCATGCTGGGGTCAGACTCAGGTGAAACAAGGCAAACCAACGTATCGAGCGATGAGGTATAGATGTCGAAAAGAGTGCTGGGGCAAAGCTCCCATCCAACTTATAGGCGATGTGTTTCCTTCCATGGTACCACCCTTTCCGGCAGCGATCAGATCACATCCATAGAAACCGGGTACAGGCGCACACCGTTTGTAGGGCTTTGGGCGATAGACGAGATTCGTTTAGCCGTCGTGCATGTCTTCCCGTCGACAGCAATAAAATCCTGGGCCATTGGCATGTCCACGTTTTTAGCCATGTTCGCTCAATTGATGTGGCCATTGTTCAGCCATGTGGGTCGCGCTGAGTTCTGAACTTCTCGTGTGGCAGCGTCTGGTTGCAGATGTGCCTTACATGCACTCGTTGCTGTCACAGAAGCACGTTGAGGAAATCTTTCCTTCTTTTTCCTTTTAGTCGCTATCTCCTTGTTGTCCATTTTTCGTTTGTGCTTTCGGGGAGTCGAATATTCTTGTTCTATTTTCATGCACGTGGAAGAATTCAAGGGCTTAGTTACGCGAGTCCTCCCTAACAGAATTCTGTCCGGGCTAGTCTTGCGGTGGCTGTGCAGATCTCAAGGCAACATCCCGAGTTCTTGAAAAGTTATGTGATTACGACCAGACCTTGCAGCTATCCATTTGCAGTTTGCAGGAGGTAGTGTGCAAAGCGACATATTTTATAGTTAATAGCAAACCAAGCTCCTGACGTCGGGAAGAATAGAGTCAGACAAGACCAAACATATCGTCTTCGGATGAGATGCTCATATACTGTGAGGACAGATTGGGAATAGCACCAGTGACGGCGAAACACAGAATGCTCTAAATAGTTAGACCCTCGGACCTGTATTTAGGATACTAATAGAAGCTTGGTAACGCTGCTCCAACTAGAGGTGCCACGGAGCTTTGCTCAAATGTATCCCCACAAAAATATGAGGGCGGTAGAAAGAAGGGGAGAGGTAGACACGTCTCCCAACTAATGGAACTTTCTCCCAGATAACACCGTAAAAGGAAAGAGCACAAAACTACAGTAGCACCCAAAGGCAGGCAGGGCGGACCTCTACTCTCAAGGCTTTCAAAGACAATGTATGCTGCGACTTCTGCAGGAACATAAATGCAACAGAAACAAATGGCTGCCCCAGTAAGAATCCTCTGACGCTGTGAGATGGCCGTGGATCAGTTCGAACTTACAAGTCCGCTCGCAGCTTGTCGTTTACCATATCTGCGCTAATATACGCCTGTCAAGAGGTTTCTTCGAATCCTCTTTCACCAACGGAGCACAGTATCTAATGACCTCATGCTCTTTACCGTGCAACCCCTCCGACGTATTTTTGGCAGGAATCCGCAAAAGATTACGCCAAAGAGCTACTTCACTTTATGGCATGGCCCGACTCTAGCTCGAGGGGAAGAATTTAGCATCGACCTTGCGAACCATTCATAATTGTCTTACGACGGAAGTTGATGATGCCACATCCAAATGCACGATTCAGATCACAAAACTGAGTATTAACACCCTCCGAGTGCCATCACTAATCCTCAGGTACCGTCGGGTCTCGTACGCTTTGCGTCTGAAAACTTGTCCGTCCCTTAGATACGGGATTGATCTTCGAAAAATGAGGCCTAATCCTGCGGTCCACTCCTTCGTCGTTCATTCCGCCAATTTACTGACCCTAACCATCAACTTCAAGTGGGATGCTCCTTTACATATCTAGGGAAATCTGTTCTTGGAGATGGAAATGATCAGTTATGGACTGAATATACCTGTTGACAATAACACTCTTACCTAAAACCAACTGGAGCTGGGAACTGAAGGAACCGCTGCGTAACTCGCGGATGTTTTAGCAATAACCAGGGAGAGAGCTGTAACCGGGCCTTAAGGGTACACTTTATGCATTAAGCCATATGCCATGATACGATTTTACACAAATTAGGACTGAGCACCATTACAAAAAATACTCGAAGACCGAAGGAGAGTCAATGCCCAAAAGTAAAACAGAAAACGCGCCCCAAATACCCAAAGTATCAGCCCACCCAGAATAACCATCCCCACTTAATCTCCCAACTATACACTTCCCCAAGTCATTGCCGAACAACTAGGGACACCATTCAGAAATCTCATGATAAAAAAAAAGAAACAACCCAAATATTACGAAATCGTATGAACGATTAGACGATGCTATGGAAAATGAACTTATTTGACGTTCGCAAACTGGTTGAAATATTACGGGTTGTAGATCACTGGTCCAAGTGATATCGTCCGTCTTGAGTAGAGCTTTCAGCGGTCGCCCTGCTCGGGTTCTACGGCGTTGGGGTTTAATGACGCTGGAGAAATACCGTCACTCTGACGACGTTGCTGGCCACTGTTCGCAACCACTGAGTGCGAGTTAATGGCCGCTTGAGCCTGCATCGCATGGTGGTGCTGTTGTTGCTGATGGAGGAAAGCTGCGGCATGTTGAGGGCTTGGAGGGTAACTTCCGCCGGTATAGTACGCACCGGCCGGTATTGACATTGGTGGGAGGCCGGGCAAGCTGGAATATGGTGATCCTGGCAAACCGTGATATCCTGTCATGTTCATGCCATAATGTGCACCTGCACCGCCGGGAACATACAGCCCAGGTTGAGGAGAGTGACTTGGAGTGGGCAGCTGCGTAAGGCCAGCAGCCCCATACCATCCAGGAACCGGCTGTTGCGGGCTGTTGTTCATGTTGCCACCGCTCGAACCATATATGCCAGCTGCGGCCATTGCTGGGGTAGAGGAGTACGAGATGCCTGGATGTTGCGGCGCTAATGGGCTGACGACCTCTTGGCTAGGGTCTCCAAACCCATTCCCGCCCGAGGGCGGCATTGACAATGACAATCCAGCGGGTCCCCCGCCAATACCAGCTCCGACCCCGAGGGACGACGGAATGACGCTCAGCTCATCAAGAAGGCGCTTGTAGCCCATCTGATTGTCTCGGACCTCAGACATGCGCGAAAGTACGGACCTCACCCTGTCGGCTAATCGTATCTTTTCCTCGGGAGATACGCATGCAGATGCAAGGATCTTTTGAATAACGGAAACTCCGTGGATTTGATCAGCGAGTATCTGCTCAAGCGAAGAATCGTCTCGGAAGAAGATCTCCTTAATAACCTGATCGCGAGCCTCCAACTCCACCCTTTGGTTTACTGTATCGAGAGAGAGAGAGACCCGTAAATAAACGAAAGTAGTGAGTAAGACGACGACGACAATGGGGCATACCAAGCTTCAAAATCGTTGCGCTTGCGAGCTTGTGGGTGCACAAAGTTGGAACGTGCGGAGCCAATTTCGGAGCTAGGGCTTGATATCGCCCAGGTAAACTGCTGGTATCCAGTAGCCACGTAATCAAAATAGCTCCGTTGGGATTCGTGGCAAGTTGAATCGCGTTATGCACGATCGCTTCTGCCACAAACTTTTGCTGTCTCTTAGTGGTGTATTGGCTCTCCAGACACGCCCGCATGGCACGAGCTCCAAATCGACCTTGTCCAACGTCCCAACATTTAGCGTGCATCGCGTCAAAAACAAACTGGTTACGGTGAGTTCCGAGACGCAAGCAACATTGGACCACATAATTTCCAAACTGATCAAGAAGGAGGGGCGGAGTGAATGCCTTGAGAGCGGTTACAATGAGCTGTATCTGAGAAGTGGTCTTTGCATAGTCGATCATCTTTTGCACTACCCAAGTGCCATTTTTGTGAATTCCGATAGCCGCCATGTGGGGAGCCACCTTCTCAACCAAGCGCAGACGATGCTGATCGGAGCTCTTTTCGATAATCTTCTGAATAACAACATTCCCAATATAATCTGGTTCGGGGTATCAGATCCAGGTCCCACGCACGACAGTATTGGCTCCCGCAACTCACCTGTACATAGGTCTACAGTCTCTTCCACGACTTCATTGAAAATGGCCTCCACGTCTTTCATGGTCACATGCCCTTCCAGTCGTTTGCGCATTTCCCGTAATCGGCTCTGATCCACTCGTCGATTCGGCTTAGGCTCAGGCACGGGCGGTATTGCGGATGCATACGTTTCTAGATAAGGAGGCTAATGTTTAGCATACTACGCTAACATCTGTTTCCATGTGAGAAACAATTTACCATTGAGACTCTGACCATTCCACAGCGAATCCAAGGTTTCCATTCCATTCAGCTCCTTATTGGCCGCACCTGCTAATGCCATAGCCATCATCTGCTCTTCGGGATAGCCTCCTCCAATACTGTGACGTGTATTACCAGCCTGAGCTGTTCCGCTGATGGCTGGCACATGTGTTTCCAAGTTTACGGGGAAAGGAGGCGGTGGAGGTGTCATACCGAATTCTCTGGCGCCGTTAATGGCACGAGAGGGAGAGTACAACATTTGCGGTGTTGGCGCAGCCGCCAATCCCGTGGCAGTAGCAAAATTATTGAATCCTCCTGACAGTGAGTTGGAACGGTCGCGACCCGGAGAAGCAGTCCCCATAAAAGCAGTACCAACTAGCGCTGATGCAGAAAGCGTTGCTGTCCCTTCTCCGTTCTTTGAAGGGACCTTTGCGTATCCAATTTTTACAACTGATCCGCCAATCTCCTTTCCGTTCATATTCTTCCTGGCCTCCATGGCGTCTTCTAATCGGTAGAAATTCACAAAACCGCAATTCTTGTGTGTCTGCGAGTTCGGAGCACAGATTAAATGACAAGGTTCAGGTTGCCAAGTATATAATATAAAGATCCCTTACCAAAACACGAGCAGACTCAATCGGACCGTATGCGGCAAATAATGCCTCAAGTTCGGCGGGATCCGTAGTAGGTGGAATATTACCGATCCCTTGAAAGGAAGTTAGCGATTGATCAGGGCAACGATTATGGATCTCGACTTACATAGAGACTTTGTGGGCTGCATCCCTTGCGTATCATTGATAGCCTCCGCCTTTCCAAACCCAATTCGGACAATGCAGTTCCCAACTCGACCACCTTGCATCTCATCACGTGCACGTATCGCATCCTCTACTCGCACGTAGTTAACGAAAGCACACTCCTTGTCTGGCAATATGCGAAGAGACTCAATTGGGCCGAATGGAGAAAACAATGTCAACAAATCAGACGGAGATAATGTGGGATCAATATTGCCGATCCACAAAGAGCGGGTGGGAATTTGGTGGGGATGAGCATGTTCGTGATGTAAGCGAGTTGGAGAGTCATTAAGGGATCGATCCATGCCATATACCACATAGTCTTTGGGGCTGGATCTACCCAATGAGAGATGCTACAAGGAAGGGGAATAAGTCAGGAGACATTTTGATAAAATCAAATTTAATGCATACCCTGTCGTTGTCACTCCTGTTTTCCGAATCCGGGCTCTCCATCTCCAGTTCGAGCTCGCCGCGAGCCAAGCTTCTTCGCAATGCCTGAATGTCACTATCTGCGGTGCTTTCCAGAAACGCAATGGATGATGCACGCGGGCGATATGTAGAAGGCGTGGGAATGGAAACTGATAAATTCTCTCCCACAGCCACCGAGTAGGAGCGCCCTCGGTTCGCGTAAACGGATCCCAGGCCGTTTCCAACAGCCCCTCGGGACATTTGCGGATACTGTGCGCTCTGAGCAAAGTGTCGCCCGTTTTCCAGGACGGGATCATCCAATCCAAGGTAATCTAAGGTTCGCGCAACTGCAGTGGTTTCGTCCTCCCCGCCTGCGCTGCTAGCATACTCTGAAGGCGTTGGCCGCTCACTTACCAGTCCGTTCATTGTATTGGATGGTTGCCAAGATGTGGCAAACAATGACGGGCCAAATGCCCCAGATATGCCACTGCGGGGAAGGGAAAGGGACCCAGAGCGGTGACGGGAGGCCATTATACTTGAGGATGTACTCGGTGTGGGTGGTGCAGCAGACGTCTCCTCTGGAAGCAGTTTAGACGGAAAAAAAGAGAAAGTCTCGGCCCTGGCCCTTCTAAAGGTTGTAGCTCCATTGCTCGTTCCTCCGTTCACAGTCAACTTTTTGCTGAACGAAGGTACGTCGGACAATTTATCACTGCTAGAGTCCCGTAGAGTTTCGAGGTAGTAGGTATTTGAAGACATTTGGTCGGCGCCGAACAGGCTGTCTGAAGGCCGAGGAAGGGAAGACGTAGCAGAAGGATCCAGTAACGGTCTGTAAAGGAAGGACAAAAAAAAGGTCATGTTAGTGAGCATTTCTGTAAACATCATGCTAGAACCAAGCATCCACACACGGTGGCGGCCGCCGTGCGATACCACACACAAGACTTTTGCCATGCAGGAAATGCAGATTCAGGCCACAGATGTGTATCCCTCTGTTCCTCTGCCTCTGCCTGCATCTGCAGGTGTATGTGTGTGTGTGTATGTGCATGTCTGTTTGTTGTGTGCGGAGAGCATCGATGCAGTTCATTCACGTACCTGTTAGATAGCGAGTGCGGTTGCTGGTCTTGCGACTGCATTTCGCCCGGCAGATGATTCTTGTGTCGAGCAGTAAGACGGCGCGAAGAGCATGTGCGCCTCTAGTTCTTTGCAAGTCGAATAAAATCTCGAAGATGGAAGATGCGCAATGGGCAGTTTAGGACCTGTAATGATACACTCATGGATAAGCCTTTATTTTTCCTTCATTTGGCCACACGCAACAAACAAGGGCAAGGGGCACTATTTTTTTTTTTCTATAGTTTAGGGTTCATACCTGGGACGTTTTTCTTTCTCGCCTTGACCGTTGTTGGGAAGTGGCAGAAGGACAAAAAGCCTCCGTCCGTTGACGACCCCAAACTGCTAGACTTTTTGACACAATCCGTTTGGCAAAACGAATCGTTTTCCTGGCAAAATGCGCCCAGTTCCTTCCACGTCACCAGATGGGTTAAAACAACCGTTCCTTTGGCAGTCTCCGTTGGCGTATTGTTTCGTACTAGGAAGGATTTTTTTTATGGGATTGGTGGGCCAAGTTGGGGGGGTGCTTGTTGGAAACAGGGTCTTGGGTCAAAGAATGCCAAGCCGCGAAGGGGCGTCGCTTTTTGGTGGTGCAGTGTTTCAATAATATATTTATCTACTGCATTTTGCATTTTAGAACTACGTTTTCAACCACAGCAAGCAGCAAAACAGACTCTCCAAAGTGACATTTAAAACACACACTCATTGCTGCTAAGGCTCTGGAATGGTTCGTGTGTGTTCCACCCCCCCTAAAGTCCTCATCTCTCCTCGAAACGATGCTCATCTCCAAACATCAATTGAATACGATAGATTTAACATACAGTAAAACTACTCAGTTCTGTCGCCCTTGCTTCATTCCTTCTAGTCTCCTCCCCATCTGCGTCAACAGGTGCATCAAACATGTTTAGCAACACGGGACAGCGAACAAACCAATCGCCCTTGTTTTGGTACATTTCAAACCGGTTTGCTATGGTCTGATTCACCTGCTCGGACACGTTACGTAAACAGAACCCGCATGCACGCGGCCATGCCAATGCGCCCGTGAAGGCATACCTCGTGAGGAATACAGGATAAGGTAGGGGCTCTTCTGGCGCATGCATAAAAAGAGACCGACGAGCGAGAAACCAGTAAGAACTGAATTGGAACTGATATTTGAAAGATGAACGCTTCCGAGCAAGACGAGGTAAAAACCAACATTGATGTTACTTGTTTTGAGCATTGTGATCCCTAACGTTCGCGCGGTTGAAACAGTACGGACACCCCATCACGTTTGCTGCTTACTCCTCCAAAGGCTCCTTCTCGAGTTCCCTTGCGGACTTGTATGGAGGTTCCGCCGGTATCTTGGTTGACACAAACGCATCGACGTCGGATTCTGCTCCGCCGTCGTCCCGGACGACATCCACTAAGGAGCCTCATGCAAATGAGCAGGATGATAAGAGTCGAACCAAGTTGGACACAAAGGGGCGCAATCACCGCTTTTGATTAGCACTTCAATGCCTGGCCATATTTCTGCTCTAACTACATACGTGAATACATAAACTTTACAATTTGCGGGGAGGTGAAATAAACGATGAGGCTCAGACAAAAAAAACAAAAAACATTCGCATCAAGTCTAGCAGAAACTACCAACAACTAGCAATGCCCTCTAATTGACATCCTCGGTCTCAGTGGCAGACTTTATGTGTGCCTCAATCTGCAACTCTTCCAGTGCGTCTGCAACTGCATCCCATGCCAATGTTTTGGCTACAGACTTCAGTTGACGTTCATTCGCCGGATCGGAGGGGTCACCTCCTTCGTTTGCTGTCTTGGCTTTGATTGTTGAACTATCCCCAAAATATCCACTGAGTAACTTGTCTAAATAAGAATTACCAGTCTCAGCCTGCAAGTCTATTGACGATTGAGATCCGCCTTGTGCTCTTGCCATTTGGTCAGAGAATGCCTTCTCACCGCCTTGTGCATCCTGAGGTGCGTTTTCCTCATCCGCAGTAGCATCCACGAGGACAGGGACATTTGCCGTTGGCACGGCTTCCTCAACTACGGGTGGCTCCGCTTCCATGACGCCAGCATTGTCCTTGTCTTCATACTGCAAGTCAACGTCCATAGAATAACTTGGGCTCATCAAATTTTCGGGCGGCTGCTCGTCCATGAAACTACCGTCAATGCTTCTTGGGCTGGACTCCGTGATTGCTTCCGAGCCCAGATAACCCTCGTCTTTATGGCCGACACTGCCCGATATCCCAGTAGAATGCTCTCCATCGCTTTCTTCCTTTGGCCGTTCGGGTGTCACAGGTGCTTCTGTCTGAAATGTGGCTGCAGGATCATGGTCAGGTCGTTCCGTGTCATCCTCTACATCGGCTCCGGAATCCCCGGCTCTGCGATCCCCCAGCTCGGGCTCAATATCAGACATGTCGGTCTTGGTAGACATCTCCTCAGTCGATGATGAATGGGGCGTGTCTAGATTTAGAGGAGAGTGCTGAGGTTTTTCGAGAGCCTCCATAGCCAATGTCTCATCAGCGCTTGGTTGTTGCTCGCCATCAATGGAATCCACAATTGGACCTGTATCAGGGATTCCGGTATGGATGCCATCTTTTTTATCGACTTTACTTTCGCCAAAATCCTCGGGAACCGTGGCCTCTTTTATCTCTTTTAAACATTCCTCTTCACAAGAAGCCGCAGGGTCTTCCTCATGATCTTCAATCACATCTTCAGCTTTGCCAGCTACATCAGAGTCGTCTACATGCCCCTCAACACCAATTGCGCCTACGCTCCTAGGTTCATCCTTTGTGGCATTGGCCGTGATATTCTCTCCCAAGGGTTCTTCCACGGTTTGGCTCATAGCGGCCCACTCTGATATGGAGCTCTCTTCACCCTCGACACTTTCATAGACCGGATCGAGGACTGACTTCCCCTCAATCACCTCCGGTATTTGAGTACTATCACGGACAGCCGTTTCCGAAAGTTCACTGTTAATTTCGTCGACTGTGTGGTCCACAACATCGCTTTCGTCCGTGTGCGTTTCAAAGGAAAATCCTGAATCATGCGGGCTTCGGCTGGCTGCATAATCCTGTTCCCTGGTCTGCACCTCAGCGATGTATTCATTCTCTAAACTCTGCATTTGAGGAATTTCTTCAGTGTCCTCTATTGAAATGACCGACGGGGTGATGTCGGGCGCATGCTGTGCTGGTGACTCAAAATCGCTTCGTGGAGAGTTCTGGGCAGATGACGTGGAAAGTTCATTTGCTTCACTAGTAATGGTCGTCTCAGGTGTTTCCGTAACTGCGGACTCCTGCGTGCTCTTCTCCTCGTCTGCCACTTCGAAAAGTGTGGGCCTGGGAATTCCAAATTCTTGGTCCACGACATCCAACAGATCTCCGCCTTCCGATGCCACATCAGCTGCCAAGGCGATCAAATCGTTTGTCTCCGTGGCCGAATCGACAGTACGGTCACCTGCCTTGGACTGCTGCGACTTTTCCGTTTCCACAAGCTGAGCCATCAACGCCATCTTCTCGTTCTGTACAGCGCCCAGCATCCCTGAGAATGTGGTTCTTTCATCCTCTGAGTCGCGTAACTCGCGCGTGAGGCGGGTGCACTCCTTTCTAGCTGTCTCCAATTGGTCAGCCAAGTATTCAGTTTCAAGCTGCGACTCTTCCAGTTTTTGCGTCAATGATTTGACAGTAGCCTCTTCCACAGCTAGTTTCGTAGACACTGCCTCAGCTCTTCTTTCCGCAGATGCCAATCGAGTAGCAAGATCTTCGGAGGTCCTCTCCGCTTCATGTAAGGCAGCTGTGAGGGTGGTGATGTTTTCTTCTGCCTGCACCAGACTATCAGATAGCATCGCTGACTTGTCTTTTTCTTCGGCCAATTGCTGAGACACTTCCACAAGCTTTGACTCGGCATCCGTCAATTGCAGGGATACCGCACGTAACTGATTGGCCACCAGATTCGACGAATTGGCCTCCACTTCAGCAATTTTGCTAGGGAAGTCGGCAATAATTCCCTCAGCTGTCGCAAGCTTGACGCGCAACTCTGCATTCACAGATTCGGCCACCTCAACTGCACTTGCGGCTGCTTCCGACTTCTCATTCATAATTTGAATGGCCCCCTGGAGCTCAGCGTTTTCTTTGCGCAGCTGGGAACTGGCATCATTGGTCTCAGTTGATGCTGTTTCCAATTTGGCTTTCATCACTTCTACGGCCGCTTGTAGTTCAGCGTTTTCTTCACGTAACTGGGAACTGACACCATCAGCTTCACTTGATGCTGTTTCCAATTTGGCTTTCATCACTTCTACGGTCGCTTGTAGTTCAGCGTTTTCTTCACGTAACTGGGAACTGACACCATCAGCTTCGATTGATGCTGTTTCCAATTTGGCTCTCATCATCTCTATGGTCGCTTGTAGTTCAGCATTTTCTTCACGTAACTGGGAACTGACACCATCAGCTTCGATTGATGCTGTTTCCAATTTGGCTCTCATCATCTCTATGGTCGTTTGTAGCTCCGCATGTTCCTCCCGCAGCTGCGAAGTTGCAGCTTCGGCGGTTTCTACGCCAGTTGATGCTGCATCCAGTTTGGCTTTCATCATTACTATGGTCTCCTGTAGCTCTGCGTTATCCTCATGCAGCTTGGAAGTGGCAGCTTCGGCGGTGTCCGCACCAGTTGATGCATTGTTCAGCTTGGATTTCAGCATCTCTATAGTTTCCAAAAGCTCCGCATTTTCCTCGCGCAACTCGGCCACGCTCTGCTTCAAGGTAACCAATAGATTTACATCATACCGCGAGATTTCCGCAATGAGTCGGTCATTATCGAGCTTGGATTCAGCAAGTTGCTGCTCCAGAGCTACCAACTTGGGATTCTCTTCCTCTAGTTCGCGGATGTACGACTGTCTTTCCAAGAGCTCCTGTTCCAAAGCGGCTAGCCTACTATCCTTCTGCTCCAGCTCGCGGACGCGTGACTCGCTTTCAACGTGAGAATCCTTGCCCGCACTTTCGTCCTGGTTCTTCTTCAATGCGTTAATCACTTCCGTGAGTCTCTCAATCTCCTTGGGAAGCAGAGATAGTTTGGTGTTTTCGGCATTCAACTCGATCACATCCTTCTCCAAATCGGACAGACGAGCATTTTCTTCCTTGAGCTCCTCAATTTCTCTTGCGGTGGTTTTCTCCATGTTCACCAATTCGTCGGCGACAATTGATAAAGCTGCATTTTTCTGTCTAAGAGAGTTAACCTCCTCCTCTAATGGGCCCATTTTTGCGTTTATCTGTTTGAGATCCTCAAGTTGAGCCTGCAGCCGCATGAGGTTTGAATTCTCTTGTTCCAGCGTCGCGATCGTTGTTTCCAAAATTGTGATTCGCCCGAGATCGTTTCGCAAGACTTTCACTTGTTCCTCCAAGTCTGGGATCCGCTCGTTCTCCGCCTTGAGTGTTACAAGCTCCATTTTCCCTTCAACTAACCGCATATTCTCTTCTTTTAGTGCCGCAAGCTCCTTTTCCGCTTCCCCTAGCTTCCTGAGGGTATCGTCACTTTTGCTACGCGGTGTCACCTGCGTAGCGGCAGCTTGAACTTTCACTTTTGAAGTTGCGGCGGGCGTTTTCTTGGCCACCGTACTTGCAGTGGAGCTTGTCGAGTTCACTGACGAGGTCCTTTTGCTTATGGGAGAAGAGACGGAACGCAACCCAGATGTTGATGATGGCTGCGATACCACAGGTTTGATTCCCACGGAACTCGTTGCCTTGCGAGTCAATACTGAACTAGACGACGCTGTTGTCCGGGCTGTTGGGGTCGGGGTCGTAGTAGTGGTAGCTGAGCGGACAGCCGACGTTGTACGGGGAGATGCCTCCTTGCGTGATCCGGTCGTCGATGGAGACTTTTCGCTCGTGGATGAGGGATGTGTTAATCTTCGAGATAGCGGCTCCCTTTCAGGCTTTTTTGCGGTAATCGGTACGCTCCGATGGGCTACACTCTTTGCTGTCGCAGACGTCTTGACAGGATCCTTCGGTGCTGTTGCAGACACTTTTCGCACGCTTTGAACTGGGGGCGATAGAGGTTTGCGTGCGGACAGACGCTTGCTTTCCGTTTTACTACTGTCGATCTTGCCGGTGGTAGGCGGCGTCTTAGATGAGGCTGTTGTCTTGGATACAGCGGCTCGGGCGGTAGGTTTTGCATTCGGACGGCGTGTGGGAGGTTTGGTCTTTGCCTCCGGCTCGGGCGGAGTGACGACATGTGACGAACTGCCAGCGTTCGCCACTTCACTCCCACCTGTGGTCTGTAGAATCTGGTTTTCGAGGGGAATTTCTTCAATTGTTGTTCCCAGAGGACCTTCTTCAACTGTTGACCCTACGGGACTTTCATCAACTGTTGTTCTAATAGGACTTTCATCAATAGTCGTTCTTAGTGGACTCTCTTCAACTTTTGTTTCTGGGGGACTCTCTTCAGCTTTTGTTTCTGGGGGACTCTCTTCAGCTTTTGTTTCTGGGGGACTCTCTTCCACTGTTATAGTTCCTGGATCATCGAGTTTCGGATCTTCCGTCAGGTCGTCAATGCCTGACGGTGCGGACTCGTCCACTTTTGCATATTCACCCGGATCTTCTGCATTCTCCGCGTTCGATCCCAACATGGCCGTGAAGTTATCCCTATTATCAATCGTAACATGGGATCCAGCATTACCACCCATATCGCGATCGTAGTTCACTTATCGCCAGGTACTCTTACTTACCAACGGGGAGGTAGGCAGTAACCCTATGGAAACTGATACGCTGCCTTGTCGGAAGGGAGTGTTTGGTGGATTGCAGGGGTGGCTGTCCGTGCCAAAGAGTTTGAAGTGCAACGGGGGCGGACATTGGCCAGTGCACAATGATTGCCGCTCGAAACGTTTGATGGCTTAGTCGCGTTAAATGAAGTAACCACGTGCCTTTAAAACGCAGTGGTTTCTGCAGTGGATTATTTGTATTTCTGTATGCCTGCCAGATAAGACGGCACATAGTGAAGCAGATTTTGGCAAATAGGAATATCAGATGTACGCTGAGCAGCATGGACTTGTGTTGAGCGAGCGAAATATTTGGAGCATTCCCTTGTTTGTGGGTGACGTACGAAAAGATCCTGTAAGCATCATTGGAATGCCTTGGATTTGGTAATAAAGCCGACTTTTGCGTCCCCCACGGCTTAAAATCCACCGCTCACATGCACGGAATGCCCATTATAAACCTGTGGCGAAGAGACGTGCCTTGTCTCCGCAAATGTCCGAACGACGATCACAAACAACGAGCGTCGTCGCATTGCGCACCAGAGGACAAGTCCTTTTTTTTAAGCGCGTTGCCGGGCTCTTTCCATGTGAGTGTGCGACAGGCCAAAGCGTGCACCGAGTGTGACAGTGCGACCTGGTGGAGCTTGGTGCGTAGGTAATCACCGACGCGTGAGCTGCACGGTCCCGGTTGTTTCCGCTCACCTCCGCTTTCATTGACCTCGCGTGATCGTTTTCCTGCTGTTTCCGTAGCGGTGGAAGGGCTTTTCAACCTGCCCAATCTCCAACGACTTGGCGGTGAGCGGGCCGTGGGGGAAAAAAAGGGAAAAGATTTTGACCAGAAAGCGTTCGTCTGGCGTCATTCTTCTCCGGGGGATTCAAAGTGACCGACAATTTTCAGTTCGGCGATATCATTGCCACCAGAGACCCAACAGCAACAACAGCAACAACTAGACTGCTTATGAAAGTCTCTTACGGTCCCGTCCTCTCGGCAATGCCCTTGATAGAGTCATTTCGCCGTCCGATTGCCCCAGATATCAAATCCCTCTCCTTGACAGCCAGGTCTAAAGACAGCCCCTCCATACCTGCCGCTATCCCAAACACCCCATCTGACCGCCCTCCTTTACGGCGAGCTTCCGCTATGGACCTTGACCCTCCCTTGACTGGAACCCCGTCACCCACGTCATCATCCCCTCGGACGGGTCAAAGAAGCAGCACGACTAGAGCCGTACGACGTCCATCTCGGAACGGACATGAAGGCTCAGATGATGAAACGGAAGGTGGCGAATTGCGAGACAATCTTCGTCGTGTCGCTCATTCAGCAGTGGAAAAGCGGAGACGAGAGAAGATCAAGGACAAAGTCGCCCTCCTCCGCTCTCTGGTACCGACTTGCGCAATGCAACCAAATCTCCACAAACTGACGGTCCTTGAACACACCATTGACTATATCTACTACCTGAGAAAGGTCGTAGACAAACTCGTGACAGAGCGAGAACGGATTCGAAGGGCTAGACCGCCAACTGCCCCAGGACCTAGAATGTCCAGTGGCGCTCATCAGCAGCATCATCAAATTCCCCCCGCAATTACCCATCCACGTCCCCATCATGCTCACTACATGCAATTTGATGTGGATATTGACGACTTGGATCTCCACTTACTCTTCCCTACTACCGATCCTGCTATGAATTACGCTGCGCACCACACTGTCCTTCCCCAGCAACCCATATACCCCATACCTCGCCATTCTGTGAATTCAGCCAACACCGTGCAAGAAATACCGGTCCCTACATCTACCCACCGAGATCACATTCTGTACCAGCCAATGGCTTATTCAGCTCCAGCTTCATGGCCTCTTCGACAACCGAGAAGACTATCTGCTGATTCAACATTGTCATCAACAACTCCCAGTTCCGTATATTCACCATCCACAACGTCTACAACTACTATGCCACCTAGACCGGAGCCTAGAAAAGAGACGAGTCCGATGAGGGTTGATAACCTACTCTGCTGATAGATGGGCAAGTAACATAATCTCCGTAGATATCATAGCTTTATAGGTGTATATAGTTCGTTCATGTTCGATTTCAGTCTTTTCTTTTGTGCATGCCCACTTTCAGTGGAATATATCCTCGATATCTTGTGAAAGGCGTGCTTGCGGATTTACATCTCGTAAACCTCAACATTTGTCTCATAGCCACGCCTATAATATCGCGTTTACAGACGCATTCCCCAGACCAAAATCTCTGTTCCGCTATGATTCCCCCGTCATCGTAAACAGTCCGCGACGAAGGCGGGGTAGTACTTTCGATCGTAGGACTGCTGAGGACTGCTGTTGCGTGAAAGGGTTGATGAAGAACCTTGCAGAATGGCATCTCCGTGACAACGTCATCTGCTTGCTCACTACCTCAATTCGAGTGGCATTTCGTAATTATAATCGCAAGCAAGCCAGTCTGCTCATGAGGAGCTCAGGGTATTTTGCAGAAAATGACGGCCCATCTTACGAATGCGTGAAGAAAATGGAAATAGTACCCCCATTTTCTAATGAAGACTGGTATATTTTAATGACGCATATACTACTGGATAGACTGCATGCCGCCCAGAAAACAGCACTTATGTATAACTGGCCCACAACGTCAGTCCCGCTGTCTATTTGGTGTGCTCCTCGCTCTCATCCTCCTCCACAACAACACCACAAGATGACAGGACGTTACATCGTGGAGTTAACATGCTAGCGCTTCGTTGTCGTCGACGACGGGGCGTCTCCACACCACCCCGATTAATAGAAATCATACGCCCTTGCAATACGGTTTTGATCAATACCGAAGGTGAGGTAATTGGTTGCAAAGGGGAAGGGGACTTCGGCATCCCGGTTGGGCGTTCAGGTTGTCGAGAAGGGACCAGCGTGTCGGGCGCCGAAGGCCACGATTTGGGTCGCTCCTTTGCTACCGAGCTGCCATGATGAATCCGACGGGAAACCGGGATAGCTTTATCGGGCTGCGAGGGTATGGGCAAAATACCATATGTTTGAAGAATGGCGATTTCGAGAGGTGACTTTGATGTGGTATCTGTAACAGGCTGTTCTTGTGTAGTCGGCGTTTGAAAGTCCTCGATGTACATGCACATCTATAGTGTGCGGAATACTCTAGCGATGGGTGATAACTCTGGAGGTTGCGAATGGTGAGGTTACAAAGAGCTGTGGTTCAGCCTTTTTTTATTAAGGGTAGTAAGGTTGCAGAAAAGTATGTATGCAAGCTGAATATTCTATTCTATTCTCTGATATTGATTCGAACGATTCAGCGCAAACTATTTGACATGCTTTTTCAAAGGAACTTGTTCATTGGTTTCTGGATCCAGGTAGTCCAGGTAGTCGGCAGGCCTAGAACCTGGTTACTATTGATGGTCTCCGCATAACCCCCAAGCCGGTGTTCCGGGAATCCCTCCGAACCAATCTTGGCATATTGTTGGGTCTATTCAAAACGATTTGCCCAAACATCCGCGGATTCTCGTCAACCCAAGGTTTTCTAATCTCGGTTCTGCCCAGAGTCTTCATGATCTTGCATCTACCGAGGCTAAAAAGAGCCCAGCCGTGGATGGCGGCCTACTATATTTGGATTGGACGATGGCGTCAAACGCGATACTGTTTTCCCAACACCACATATGTCTTTAAA
Organism: Spizellomyces sp. 'palustris'; assembly: GCA_006535965.1. Lineage (NCBI taxonomy): Eukaryota > Fungi > Chytridiomycota > Chytridiomycetes > Spizellomycetales > Spizellomycetaceae > Spizellomyces > Spizellomyces sp. 'palustris'. The sequence goes on along the minus strand of QEAR01000132.1, from coordinate 16,910 downwards.
TGTAAAATCAAAAGGATTTAGACCGAATATCAAAAATTGTCAAGGTGCGAGAGGCGTGGATCGAAATGTTTATGACAGAGGGAAGTGCCGCGGCCTCCCATGTTTCTGTTGCCAATGGCGGGACATGACATGGAACCCCTATAAAACCATACTGTACAGATCAGGAAAACACTATATGGCCTTCTTCTAAATTGCAACGCTTCGTTGTGGTGGCCACAGTTAAGTTTACAGACACATAATGCTACGCTGAAACCGGGAGAGATAAACCTCCTGGTATACCTATTGCAAGACTGATTGGAACATTTTCGAGTACGCACTCCAGATTCGCTTCAAATAAAAGAATTCCCAAAAATATGAATCGGCATGTCCCTGACTAGAGTGTCGAGTTAACAAACAGGGGCATTTGTATATCTCATGTGGGCCAGGCTTCGTACGAGGATTCGGAACGCGTTTTGGAATGGGAAGGATATGAAATATAACTAGCAATACTAATACTGTGTGTCACTTTTTCCACTTCTTTTTTTATTAAGGTAATTTATCTTCTGTCAGTTCAATTAATGATACTACTGTACTAGTCTTCTGCGTTACTTGTCTACTACGGATCTTACCATCTTAATTCTATTACTGTATATCTTATAGCTACTACCACTACTTCAGACTGTGTGTCGTCCACTTCTACTTGTAAAACTTTTCTAATTCTAAAGTTATAACATAGCACTGCATTTGTTGGTCATCTATTCAACCATTTTACTTACAAAAACACATCCCAAAAACCCCCAAGAAAACAAGTCATAAAAAAGTATGTTGCAAAGAAAAAAAGCCATGCACCATGCACTTGTCAGCACGCTGCCCAATTCCCAGTAGCGTCCAGTAGGTCGGACCAAAAATAAAGTTCTAAAGAGTTGTTCACTGTATACATTGTATCAGTTCTGCAAAAGTATTATACAGCCAATTATGCAGTGGCATCGTTGGCAGCATTGGCTTCGTTGGCGAGAAGATCATCGGGGTTGGTGGTCAGATCACCTGCAGCGCCAGTGACGACTTCGACGTCCGTAGAACTAGCTGGCGCAGCCGGAGTTGGGGCAAGCCCAGTGGGTGCCGCCGGCGCCGCAGCGGGTAGTCCAGTGGTTGCCGGCGCAGCAGGTGCAAGCGGAGTCTTTTTATTTCCGCCGCCGTTCTGGCATTGGGGAGGTACGTCGAAGCTGTTCTTGAAAGGGAATTGGGGGGTCGCTCCCACTCCCAATCCACGCTTAGCGAAACCCTCCATGAGAGCACACATGTGATCCCCCTTTGTCAACGCCTGCTCGGCAGCGAGGATGGCGTCACGAGCCTGGATCATGTCCGGGTTGCACGGCTGTAGTTTCAAGCCATCAACAACATACTGGATCATGAGTGCGTTACCCTTTCCACTCTGTGGGCCGTCCTGGAAATTTTCGGTGAAGCCTTTTGTGTCTACCATATTCCAATAAGCCTCAAACAACATGGTATTCCAGACGAGGCCGACCTGGTGAACTTCCGCGAACTTCGGGTCGTTCAATGTCTCGTAGGTGAGAGGGTTTGTCGTCTTGCTTGTGCTGTAAGGGATACCACGGACACCCTTCGGACTCCCTGTGACATATACTCCCACGGGCTTATCAGTAGCACGAGTGTCCTGGGGGGTCATACCGAACGAGACACCAAGGAAGTCAGACCATCCCTCTCCCATCCCACCGGACATTAAGGTATCGAGACAGTTGGAGTTGGCAGGTCCGCCCGTCAAACGCATCGACACTCCGTGCGTCAGTTCGTGGATAGGGACATCGTTGTCAAGCGTACCGTCCCGGTTGGGCTTTGTCGTGTCGAAAATAAACATGCGCATCATACCGATCTGTCCGTCAGGAGGAGTGGCAAAGTTTGCATTGTTGACGCCAGATCCATCTTGAGCATTGGCCACGACGGGATCCTTTTGTTTACCGCCTTTACCCAGGTTGCTGGCCTGGAAATTGCCCGCAGCTTCGGTAAACCCGTACTTGTACATGGTGTCATGGAAGAAGTTTGTAAGGAAGAACATGTTCGTGACGGATGCGTCCGAGTAGGTTACTGGTTCTTTGGCGAGATCCGCTGGGAAATCAAAGTTGAAGTCATTGGCGATGGGACGCCCGTTATTGAGTGGGTTTTTAGCATTTTTGCGGTTCTCTTGCGCAATAGCGTTGTTGCCTACGGTAGTGGGTAGGGAACCTGTACCATCTCCCATATCATGCCAACCGAGGGGAGAAGAGTTTTGGTCGAAAGGATTTTCGATCAGGACCGGTGGTGTATCTTGTACGTTCTTGAAGCCGAAGGGAAGAGCACGGTACTTTGTGTCGGGAATTGCTTTAGTGTTGCCACCGGTTTGGCGTCGGCGGAGCTTGATATAATCGTCAACGAGATTGTCATGGTCGATCGGCTCGTTGTCAAATATTGAGCGTCTGGCCTTCGGAGCTTCCATGGCCGGCGGGTTCCAGAAGTTGGAGGTCTGCCAGTTGGCTTTACCAATCAATGCGCCATCCTTGACGGAAACATAAGCAACGTGCCTGTAAGAAAAGTACGATCCAATTAATTTTGGTCAAAATGACCTGTTATTTTTGTTTTGACAACATACCAAGCATCGGGTCTCTGGACACTCAAGCTCCAGACTTTCTCCAAGGAAGCGTCAGTCTGGTATAGTTTAAGGTCGGCCTTGATTGCCGAGTCAGCAAAAGCAGCCCCGGTGATAGTGAAGGAACCATCCTCATTCTTCTTCTCCGTGAGTTGGCTAGCAGCGGTGGGGAAACCAAACGCCTTTGCATAGCCTTCAACAGCTTGAGCTGCAGAAATCTCTGGACCAGGAATCTGGTCACGTCGCTGCAGCCTGCTCACCGGAGCCCAGGCTTGGGATGCCAAGATTGGATTTCCGAAAGTATCCATATGAACATCAGCATTAGCGTTGACAATCGAAAGTCCATCCACTTTTTGGACAGCATAGTAGTGATACACGCCATTATGGGGATCTTGATACCTGCATTTGATGGATAAGCAACAATGCAAAGCATGGATGGATTTGTAGAAACACCTACCCGCTCTGCATCTCACCGCCTGTCAAGTTGAAGGTGTTGGACAACCAGTTGTTTGCTGCACCGGCAAAGTCGGACGCTGCCAACGGCTTGGTGTCCACGCCAAACTTTGGTGGAGCATTGGGATCAGGTTTCCAGGCTTGGGCGGGTAGTTGATAGTAACCGACTTCGTTTCCTCGCCGAACAAAGTGGTCAACGGGATGCGCCAACGCAGTCGTAGCGACGCCTAATGCTAAACAAGCGCCACTTGCAAGAAAACACTTGCGACCCATTTTCTGAGGAAATGCTTGGAAGGGTGGATGAGAGTAATTTCTCTGAAAGACTGTATGTCTATGTGGGGGAGGCTTCTGAATAAAAAGTGGGAGAGGGAAAAGAGTCCCAGCTTATGTATTAAAAGGAACGGCGAGGACGACAAACTAGAGTTGGGGAAATATGGGGGGAAGACAGTTGGGCACGAATAAATATACAGGCCGGGGACTAACGCTAAGGTTCTTTAACGAAACCTTCTGCACCACTGCTTGTATGAGGACCAACAACGGAAATGGCACCCCCCACCTCCCAAAACCAATCGTTGCAATAAATGAAAACAAGTTGTTTGAGTCAGTTCCCTTTTGGATAGAAGCCCCCCCTCCCCAAGCAAAAAAGTTGACCAAAAACCACGTCTCAGTTCGTTTGGAGAAAACTCTCCGCAGAGCCCATCTGCAAGTAGTAGCCCCATTACTAGTTATGAAACAGGAGAAGTGAAACACGCCGCCCAGTAATAGACGCAGACGGCCGCTCGTCCGCTCGTCCGCTCTCCATTTGTACCTCTCCACTCCTGCTCGGCCGTGTCATCCATGACAAGTAAACTGTTAAAATTCTTCAGAAATGTGACTTGCTCATCGAAAATTCAACCTTGGCCCCATCATTGAATACAAATTATATCCACCCATTTGCATAGCTTTTCGCCTCCAAATAGGTTAAGGTTAGATTTCCAGAAAGACTATCAATTTGCGTCAATTTGCATTTATGCAATTTTCATTTCCATTGTAAGGCCTCGATCTACCAAAATAAATGCGCCCGCTCCACAGTCAACTTACACACATCTTGGTCATGTGCATCATGGTGTTCAGATAATCGTCCTTCATAAGTTGCATGATCAAAATTTTATTATTCACCAAAAGCCCAACTGGAGAAAGATTGTAGCCCTACACGCTCTAGCCTTCCCTAAAATAATCTCCCTCCGACCTCAACCTCTCATCAATACAAAACAACAATAAAATCTTCAAACTAGTCGATTCTGGTATATACAAAAGAAAGAGAACCAAATTACTTCAAATAACATCAAGACGAACGCGCTTAGCATCTGGCTCCAAAAGCCCTTCGCTGGGAACGCAAAATTCTGGAGGCGTCGGCGGAGAATACATGGGTGATGATGACAAGGTTCTTTCCACGCCATTGCTCTTGTGAGGTGGCAAAATCGAAACCACAGGTGGATAAGGACCATGGGTGGTCATGGATTTCGCAAAGCTGGTCCCATGCAGATAGCCAGTCATTCGCTCCGCGGCGGCCGCAACTGGAAACGTTGTCACATTTAATGAACTCATTCGCGGATATCCTGCTCCTCCACCTCCAATGCCTCCGCCAAAGCCGTTGCCTTCTTTACCGTCGTGGGGCGGTACACCTGATGGTACAGCGGGAGTTGTGCGGTTACCGTTGGTCGTTGCCATCGGTACATTTGATGTAACCCCGGATGCTGGCAACGTCGCTGATGGCGCCGCTGTTGTCCCCAACGACGCAGATTTCCGCTTTTTTGACCTCGCACTCGCTTCATCCTCCATTCGTCGGACCGTGTCAGAGATGGCAGCAAAGTCATCCAACGGATTGGGCTCTCGAACCTGCACGATAGTAGGAGGCTCATACGACAGTGCGCTATATCCAGGGAGGCCATAGTGCGAAAATCGAACCGACGAATACTCAAAGTCGTTCAGTGGTGAGCCGGACAGCGAGTCGAGATTTGATATGGCACCAAACGAATACATCGACCCATAAGAGCCGAGGCTCCCTGTGGCAGAGAAGCTCGTGCTTCCCAAGGTAGCTGCTAAATGATCGAATCTGATATTGCCAAATGGCGCAAATCCTTTCCGGTAAGCTTCCTGAACCAAGCACTGATGATCAAAGTGATGGTGGTCGTATTCATATCTCTCTGGATCCGGTGATGAATCTAATGAATCTGCGTCAACACCTCGAGCACGATTGGCAATGATCTCGAGTGATCGTGCCGCTAGAACTTCAGGGTCATCGATAGTTCCACTTTCATTCCCCGATGTCGTTTCGCGGGCATGGACCAGGACAGTGTTACAAATCCGCGATAGTATATCCAATTTCGACCATCCAGCCGCTGGTCCTAGGCCATCGTCATGACCTTCAAGGCACGAGAGGGCACAGAATCAGCACTTTGTCGACAATGGCGACAACACATGCATCCTACATACCATGATCAATGGATCCAGAACGCCCAGTTTCTGATTGGCAAAGCAAGTTGAAATGCAAAACATAACATTAGAATTCCGAGGGGTCTGAGCATTGGATAGACTGATGCAACTTACGTTTGTAAGGACCTCTCTTGACACCAACTGATCATGAATGGATCAAGCGGTATAATCAGCAAGAGAATGCAAAACCTCGGCCAAATTACCCAATATCCGAACACTAACGTACCTCGCTGTCGCTCCTTACGGGCGGAATCTGCACATGTCTTTTCCAGACCAAACTTAATACAGCGGGAACAGGGGCGGCCATTATCGCACTTTTTACATGCTTTCTGGCAATTGACTGACAAATAACAGCACGAGCGTCAGCATCATACATCGTCCACCAGTGTCCACATTCACTTGCTAAAATGCACTGACCACACGCCCGTTTCACTTGATTCCTCTTCCTCGGAAGATCAGTCTCGTTTTCCGGGTGTGCTGGAGTTGCACTCGTAGGAGATACGGCGGGGGTTGGAAGGCTAGTAGACGTTGGAGCTAAGTTAGACTGATCCAATAATGCTTTTGAACGCTCCGGGGATGCGGACCGGCTCGAGGGTGCCGTTGGGAGCTGCGTTAAGAACGGAGTAGTCACGGGCGTAATAGGAGGAGAAGGGTGTGTGTCCATGGTTCTTTCGAAATAAAAACTAGGTCGATGGGGGGAGAGAGTTACTCCAAAGGTTGCTGACTATGTCAGAGGCTATTCAGTGAAAGGTACTCGGGTGAGCTCAGATGTAAAAAGTCCGCATGTATTCTCCGGGATTCATGTCACCTTTGAATTGCAACTGAGGCGTCGGCCAAGTTAAGTTCTACCTGGCCAGGAGTTACCGATACGGACGTGTAAGCTTAGGGAACCGGGTGCAAGGCCGACGAGCGCAACAAAGGTAGATGAGATGTCGGAAGTGGTGACGTCGACTTCAGATCCAATGCCGAAAGGGTGTATCTGAGCTCGAGTAAAGGGGTCTCCAGGCGTGCTCTTCCCAATGTCAGAAGTGGAATTCGTCGGATTGGTACGTGCAGTACAAGAGGCGATGGCCCAACTCAGTCTCAACACTGTACGCTGGACGGTTGGGAGGTTCTGCTTCCTCCCTTTCCCACGCCCCCTTTTCCGATGTGGCTTGGCAACCGCGTAATCAATCCGCCAATCAGACTGACCCTCAGGATTTGCAATCAAAAACTCCGCGAGCCATCCTCACAACCCCGATTTTATCCTTGCTGACTGCACCTTGGGTCTATTTAACTTAAGCTTAAATCGCCAGGTTTACGGAGATGATGCTTTAATTATCACGTTACTATCAAGAGAATGTAAATGGCAATCCCCAGGATTCCAACAGCATTCATAGGACGTGCAAATATCAGTCTGATCGTACAGGTGCATTAAAACCACTTTCGAATCCATCCTAACACTACTTCACTGTCGAACTTTAAAATTATCAACCGTCCACATGTGGTGCTGAATGTCGGTTCGGACGATTTTCCGGCAGTCTCTAATTTCTTCTGTCCAACGTTGTAACCGTAATTGAGTGCTTGCTCCAGGAACACTATATCACATTCTCCCTGGATCTCTCTGGCAGATGGCCATGGCAAATGGTTCGTTGGTAAGATGATGGGCACGTGACGTGCGCGACTTACGTGATCATGACCATGGCAACAAATAGCGCTCGAATATCATGGAGGACTGGTTACCTGCTAGCTGCTTGATAATGCCAAAGCACAGCAAAAAGACCAGCCTTAGGGCTGTCCATTTCTTTGAGGTGCAAGATACCTGGAAGCGATTATATGACGAAAATGTGTCCAGATATCCGGCCCCTGTTCACCAAGCTATACTTCGATGCCTTCACGACTTCTTATCGTCCTCGCAGGCTACTCAGCTCGTTGCATTGCGAAGGCTTGGTAAGTTGATGCCTGTTTGCTGAAATAAGGCTTCAGATATGAAAGATACTTACTAATCGTCTGCTTTTGATGAAAAATAGTCTCTACTGTTGGGAAAGCACGAGACGATCTAAGTTTGCTATGCGAAACCTCTGGTCTTTTCATGACCTGCATCCTGCCTATCGCTTTGGAGGTTCACTTTGCATCCACTGGACCCAGTGAAAATTCATTTCGAAGCGCCGCTTTTTCCCTGGTTGCGCGAATCCATGAGTTCTATGAGAGTGCTCCAGAAGATCCCCAATGGGACAGAACCATTGTTCGAGACCACCTGTCTAATGATTATCAAGGCTTCCTGCAGAAAATTGCGGATGGCCCTTTGGATGATTCCGTTATATCGCATTTCGGCGCAGTCATAATGACGACTTTGGACAGATCGATCGGGAAAGATGTTGTTGGCCAGAGTTTTGGGGCGACGTTATCAATGCTTGTCAGATGTCTCACAGTAATTGTCAACGAGGTGTCAGACCCGAGTGCTTCAACAAACGCAACGACCACGATCATTTATATCTCTACCAGGCTCTCAAGATGCACGGACCTGCTTAAGATTGCAGCCGCGTTACTCACGAGATATCCCGGCATTGTTCAGGTCATGATCGCAGATTCAGGCCCCAAAAGAGACGTTGTGCAAGACCTACTCGATGCCAGCTTGCGCATATGCTTCTCCCACGGATTTCTGCAGGAGAACCAGTTCATGGCCGGTTTCCTCGCACCCGCCCTTTTGTGCGTTACACACGAGCCATCTACGATTGTGGGGGCTTTGTTTGGATATCGAAAGAACGCTCCAGGTGACGCATTACACGTTAACATGCCTTCGATGGCAGAGCAATGGTTTGGAGATGCCCATTGGGACTTTTCAGCCATCTGCATTTACCGCGGACTGTTGATCAATTTGGCCGGTGAAAAATGTTTAACGAAAATTGCTTTTGCGGGGTACGAAGCATTACAACTTTCAACCACATAAATCAATTACCAACTTCTGTTACCTCATTACTTCTTTAGCGAGCATCCGACACTCATTAGTTTGCTGTACAAGCAAATTATTGACGTTTGCGACCGTGCTACCGAATCTGGTATTCGTGTATTAGCGTTCCAGACCTTGGCAACCTGGCTGTCGAATGTGGAACAGATCCTAAGAGCACGCAAGACGCTTCCATCGACGCTGATTCAATCTACTGTGGAACTTGTTCGTGCCCCGGTGATCGACAAGCTTTTCGGTTATGTATTTGACCAATGGGAAGATCCCATCGACACTGTCCAACACAAGGTAATTCTGGACAGCTGACTATATCGCAAATTGTACCTGTGGCTAACCGCTTCCGAAAGCTGAAAGATTTATTCGTCGGACTTTTGGACGTTTTGCATGTTCATCATGTGGACATTGACACCGACTTGCACGTCCAGATGATGATGAACGGTCTGCTGAAAGCAGATTGGCACCGTAAGGTAGTTCGCCTTAACCCTGTTCAAATTCTGTTAGGGAGCTGAATAACAGCGACTGATGTGAATAGGTCAAATATGACTTGTTATCCTTGATGTTGTCAAAAGTCCGTCCAAAAGCCCTTCTTCGCTTACGTGCCGATTTCCTCGGACAATGTTTTGCAGTCATGACGTAAGATGCGGTCGGCGATACTAAATGGACGACGTTAGTGTTTCTGACCCTTTTGAAATTTCGTAGCAATATCATGCTGGCGAGCCGCATATCAGCTTTCATCAACCGGTTCATCAAAGAGGCTTTGAGTGATATTGCAGTTGAAGACGAGGTCAGCCGCACATGCACGGAAAGCACTACTTGCTGAGATTGTTGAATCAGGACTTAACTCTACAGTCGTCGGTCCAAGCAAACGAGTTTTGGGTCAACCCAGTGTGCATGGCGCTAACGAGCGAAAGCTTTGTCATCAGAAAGATTTGCAGCGAAAACATGATTCATATCATTCTCAAAGAGAAACACTGCAGCTTTCAGTTGCTGATGAACGGTATATGTCAACCTTCCAAACGGATTGTAGTTCGTAAATCTTACGGACCTCATTGTTTATTAGCTCTTCAGCATGGCGGGTATTCGAAAGACGCAACAGGATCAGCATTCCGTCTTCATGGGACAATTGCTGTGGTCAAAGCTGCTCGCTTGCTGGGTTTGTTGGAACTTAGCTCATTCCTGGCTGGTATGCAACAGAAGGCTTCTCCCATGCCGTGGTTTTACGGCTGACCCTTCATATATTCTAGAGAACCGCGATATGGTGGAACAGGCCATCAGCCATCCTGATGCAAACCTTCGAGTCGATGTGCTAGCATTATTGTGCGAAACGCGGCAAGGAACAGCTGATTTCAGCGAGGAGGAGTTGTTCGCACTCAAAAAGTATCTCCTGATCAGCCTCGACAGTCAGTCACCGGAGTTCCGTCAACGGGTGTATGTACAGCAATCAGTTACTCGTGCAATGTCATATATTCATGGTTGTACGTTCAATAGTCAGACCTACCTTGTCAAGCTCCTCCGTCGCATTCGACGGGCTATGTACAGCAATTGGAGGGACTACACATCTCGCAAACAGTACATCGATGAGTGTGCCAATGCTTCTAGCAAACCATCGAATTTGGGCCAAATGACGGAAATAGCAAATGATACGATTAGAAGTCTGATGATGAAAAGAGATTTTCTTGCATGGCTTGGCGATTCTACGGTACGCATGAGCTTTGTTCTACAACGATAGGAACCCTCTTGAGCTCTGTCCATACCTTTTTAGGTCGCATCGTTGTTCCCAGGCTGCTCGTTTCAGCGCACGACGTGCAATCTATATTTGATGACTACAATACTAGAGAGTGAAGACTCTACCATCGATATGAACACGAGGGTCAATCTTGCGGAGGTCCCTGACTACCCGACCTTAGCCAACCCTGAAACGGTTCAAGTCCTCTTGGCCATTATTTTTAATGACACGTACGCACCCAACAGAGAGAAGGCTTTCGAGCTTTTGATGCAGCTTCCTGCTCCATTAGCTGGAATAGCGAGTCTGCAGTCGATCCAGGCGCTGTTGGCAAAAGGCATTGCCTGGATTAGCAGTATTCGGTCCCATGAGAGTGACACAGGCGCTACAGTTGTTCGTTTGGTGTTTGCCAAATACGTCAAAGGAATGCAGATGTATCTAGACGTGGACACGAAGTTGAAACTTGCACGAGAGGGATGTCCTATGGGTAAGACTACATACCTCTTATTGCAAAAGTTTATTCTTGGGCGGACAAGTTTTGTAACGGTTGAGCAGCATTCTTCGTAAAGCAGTTGATTGAGCTCTTGGGCAGGAATATCGATGTAGCTGCTAAGAATCTCTACCTGAGCGCGTCAGGCCACCCTATGCATGGGCTATTCCGCGCTTTACAGTGGGTGTGACTGTTTCAAACTTGTTCAGTGATTGAATACTGAAAGACTTCCTTAATCTCCAGAAACGTATTGTTGGAGATTGACTTCGGTGCTACCGCTATACAGACGAATGTAAAGGAATGGCAAAGTCTCGTTCGGGATATCATGAGTCTCGTCAAATCTGGTTGCGATGCCGTTCTCTCCGTATGTGCTGATGAATCTCCTGGTGCGTTCAACGTGTTCAAAGACAGAACTATGAAATATAAGCGCTCAATGTATTATTACTTGATTAGAGGGGAATCTCCCTGCATCGTTTGCGGACATGCAGCAAAACATGGAGGACTTGATTGTCGAAGCTGGTGCTGCCTCTGGCGATCCCTACTCAGATAGAGGCAACCAAGCGCAATTGATACTTTATTCGTGTTTTCACACGATCAAGGAAACAACAGCAGTCACTCAGGCTTTAATTTGCCGGACGCCTCTGCCCATTTCTCAAGGCGACTCTGTGAGTTACGATGAAGAAGATATTCAAATTGTACCATCGCTTACTGATTTGTCAACAGGAGTCGCTCGTGAGCTTCAAACAGATTGCTGAATCAGGAGATCAGTTGCGCACACTGTTGGCATCGGTTAGTATTCTTCTGGCTGTAGGTCCCGCCTTATTATTTACGTATAATATTGAATCAGATTCGTCATCGCGGTGCATTTTCAGCTGTGCATGTCTGCTTTGCAAACGTATGTGCAACACTGTTGTCATCTGGAAGAGAATTTCTCGTGGAACTTCCGAGGGCCTGGTTGGATGTTGGTTTGATGGAGGTTCTGTTCTTGCGGTTGGGAGTGTAAGTACTTACGCGCATGGGTTAGGGCTTCCTGGCACAAGTTGTGTCTGTAGATGTTTCCATCACACGGAGAAGCGCGGGCCTTCCTCTAGGTGTATTGGCAATTGTCAGCGCACCAGTCCCTTCGCGGAAGCTCCTGTTGACGTCCGCTCTCAATAAGCTTTTTGCTATTGGCACGGAAGATGTACCGGCTCATGCTAATGAGCGACTGGACCTGCCGCAGGTGTGTAATGCCTTTTGTATGTGGCTCGATATTAAGAATACCAAATGGAAGTATTCGAATTCTTAGGTCCATGCGTACAATGTTATCAGGGCCATTTTGCAAGACGCCGAGGTGGCATCGGAAGTCAGAGATCACATCGGGGAGGCTCTCGCGTTGAGCATTAAAGGCTTCTCTTCTCGTAGTTTTCCTATCAGGAACTGCGCGGCGATGCTATTTTCAACTTTAATCACAAAAGCTCTCGGGACTAAGGTACCCCGCCCCCTGTATTACCAAGGGGAGCAATCCGTGACTTATTTTGGACATACACAGAAATCGCGGGACGAAATGAATATCGTGAATACGGTGACTGGACGGGAGTTCTTCGTTCGCTTTCCGAAATTGCATTCGCTCCTCCTGCAACAGCTGACGGAGGCTGTTGAAATACTAGAAGAGGTGCATGTTCATATGGTCCCCACATGGTTATATCATTTCTCAGATGTTAGCACAATTAGGGAGCAGTCCACCCAGCATTGTACCCCATTCTCACGATCTTGGCAAGACGTACGTGATGATTGTGTCTGACGGCTATGCACTTTTAATAATCGTGTTTTACAATGCCAGTGAAACCGTCCGTATTAGAAGGATCGGATACGCTGTTGACACTCTCCGCTTTCGGAAGTGTGGTTGCGCGATGTGCAATGGCAGCGATTTTTAAAGTTCGAGAGATGTCCGCCAGGGCCTACGCCCCTCTGATTCTCTCGTCAAATCTCATACAGTCAGTGGAAGGATTAATACAGCAGGGAAAGTCTGCGTCTCAAAACCATCTACACGGGGCCCTTCTGCAAATACAATATCTACTTCGTGTGCACCTAGCGAATGGTGTTGCTGGGAAGGATATAAGAAGAGGTATAAGTTTTATCGTGGGTAGGGTGCTGGATATAAGGAAAGCTAACGGATAAGTTCAAACAGATGCTACTATTCGCCTTCCTGCTGTCTTCTTGGCTGCTTCCGACATCGGGCAAAATAATTCGTGCCCGGTGACCAAGGCCCTTTATTTATCGATAGTCACGGAATTCTTCATAGAAGCGGCCTGGGTCCGGGATGAAGTGGATGAAGACAATGGTTAGTTTTTCCCAAGGAAAATCACTTTAGTGAATCAAAGCTAACGAAGTCACGATCTCTATGCTTTTAGAGCTCGATCCCTTAGCTACACAATACTTTGTAAATATTCGTCAAACCTTTCGAGATTATGCATTAGAAGCGTTGCGGCGGGATGGGGAGGCGGCTTTTATGGGCTACTCAATCCGCAGAGCGCAAGCTCTGTTGGTGCTCCGATGCCTTACTGTCTGCTCACTTACTGCCGATCAACACACCCGTATAATTTTGGACCTTCTGGATGATCGAGAGTATGAGGTTCAACTCGCGACTATCGGATACATCAAAGACCATGTACATACCAACACTTGGCCTCGGTGAGTTGAGACATACCTCGAAGTCTGTTTACTTTCCCTGACAACCTTGTATCTATCAGCGTCAATATTACCTCAGCACAAATAAAACAGAAGCTTCGGTCGTTGGTGTTGTCCGCTTCTGTGTACTACCAGGTCGTTCAAGAAGCTGCTAAACTTCTGGTTCAGATGGAGCGGACGGATCCGTCAGATGGTCCTATCGAGCTGGAGAATTTTGCGAACTCGGTTCTGCAGGTCCTTTCGAGCACCCCGAAACCACACCTAGCTGAGTCCATACTTCCTCTTCTTGGAATGGAAGTCCATAAAGTGAGCTGAGGACGAGAGCTTGGTACGAGTGTAGAGGCTGATCGGATATATTGCCCAATAGGTTCATGTGGCGCCGCAGGCCCTGCAAGACTCTCAGACGCTATCCACTTCTTACGTGAAGATGTTACAGTTTTGGTGCAGAGATGAACAACCATTAGCTGTGCGGGCATCCGTGGTCACAAGTTTGCAAAACGTGATACCGGTGATCGATAGACTGGAGGAATCCAATGTCGTCGATATCGTATTCCTGCTGGATCAATTACTGCAAGATGACGACCCTGACATTCGAGAGTGCACTGCCCGTATCGTATCTTCTATGCTGAAATTCAAGGTACCGTACACGTACAATTCGTCAACTGAGGCCAGTGCTTCGGTGCTAACATCAATCTCCAGCAACCAGTGACAGCTTCGCGATGTCGCACTTTGTTGGGGTTCCATATTGCCACTCACTCGTGGGCTAGTGGATTTGAACGAGTTGTGGAAGGGTTCAAAAACGTGCTCCTAAGTCATGACATTAGTATGTAGATCTTCAGGTCCGCATCCATCTCTCGACTCCATTGTCTAAGATGTATTCTTTACGATCAGAAACCATATTAGAAGGCGAGTCCCAATCTACCGAAGTGCTTTTCGCCCAGGAGGAGCACAACTCACGCCGCGAAGAGTTTGTTGACATGGTCCTTGCGTCCGCCTGCCTCAAGCGAATATTCACGAACCAAATCATTTCATCCTCCTGCGAAAAACAGATGATCAAGTTCATGTGCAACTGGGTCCAGACAGCGATGATGGACATCAAACGGGCAGCATCAGGGCCGTCATTTGATGCAACAGAATTTTTCGCCCGACCTCGAGTCTTTGGGTGTGTTGCGCGGGTGATAAATGCTGCGTTCTTCCTGTCTCATGTGGGAAGCATGGACGGTGAAATTGTGGTTGGGCAGATTCGTGAAATGGAGTATTTACATCCCAATTTGAAAGCAATGGTTGCTGGAGGGCATAAAGGGAAATTGATAGAGTCTATTTGTCTCGGTGAGGCAAATATAAATATGTAGGGTCAAGGCAATTAGATAGACACGATAAGTCAGATTTAATCATAGATTCCCTAAAATATTATTGTAAGATAGGCACAGGCTATCCCTCCCTAAGTCAAGTCTGCGACAATCAAACTGTTCAGTATGGTCAGACTAGGGTGCAATGGCTCTGCTTGTATTCGCATCCAACGAAATCATGAACGGTGCAATGTGCTTACTTCAGCGATCGGTGCCCCATACGCCACACTGAGATTGATACAATCTATAATTTCGACCCGATAATCGTGCTCTGTCGCTCATAGACCTGTCTATACAGTGAATCTGCCGGAGCTCGTCCTACATGACTAGCTAAATTCTTGACCACTGCCATATCTTTTCTAATATCTTTGATCGAAGGCGTCCCCATCAGTCTCATTACCATTTCCAACTCGTCCCGCAGCAAGTCAATCAACCGTTCCACGCCCGGTTGACCGTATGTAGACATGGCATACAGGAAAGGCCGACCCAATCCGACACCTTTGGCGCCTAATGCCAACGCCTTGAATATATCCGTTCCTCTGCGGAATCCCCCATCTACATACACTTCAAGGCGATCAGTTAGCCCGGCCTCATTCAGATACGACATTACTTCCTCTAATATTTCGATTCCCGACCGTGCCGTATCCAATTGCCGTCCACCATGGTTAGAAACAACAATCCCTGCAACACCTGCTTTTGCCGCTAATATCGCATCCTCGCCTCTTTGGATACCTTTAAGCACGATAGGCATTTTGGTGATGCTCTTAAACCACTCGATATCTTCCCAGCACAAACCGGGATCTATGAAAGAGGATATTGCCCGGGCAGCACCCTCATTTCGATTTATGGACTCCTTGCCGTCTCTTTGAACGTCTGGCGCGTCATCGACGAATTTTGTCCGCATGTCCTTTTCGCGCCGACCGAGTTGAGGTGCATCCACTGTTATGAAAAGACCTTTCACACCCTTGGATTCTGCGTGACGGACTAGGCGTTCAGTTATTTTTCGATCTAGTAACAGTGTATGAGCGAACCATCACTTATCCTTCTTCAATACCGTAATTAAGGTGGCTCACCACTATTAACGTAAAGCTGAAACCACTGGGTTTGCCCAGTCGCCCGCGCAGCCACCATCTCATCCAAGGAACAGCTCGCTAGAGTCGGCATCATCTGCACAATTTGCCTCGTTCCCGCAGCTCGTGTCAAGACTACCTCACCCTCACGATGACCAAGCTTTCCCAAGGCCGTGGCAGATATATATAAGGGCAACGACGAACGCGTCCCCAACATCGTGGTGGAAGTATCTACTGTACGGACGTTTACCAACACTCGAGGCCGCAACCATATTCTGTGGAATGCTGCATGATTCTCTTGCAATGTCAATTCATCGTCAGCTCCTGATGAGTAATATGCCCATCCCTCTGGTTTCATTGTCCGGCGAGCAACTGACTCAAAATCGAACGCATTCAGTATTGCCGACAAGCTTGGTTTCTCCGTCATATTCAGCAGTTTTGCGCCAGTGCTTTCTTCAATGGATTTATCAGGAACGGTCGTTGGATCCACATCGCCCAAGTAGAGTTCCTTGGGAAGGAAGCGATCAATGATATCCTTTGGATGGATTGGTTCAAACGCTTCTGTCGCATCCTTTCCTGCTTGTTTAAGGATGGGCTGTCCAATCGGAATATATTAAAATACATATTATTTAAAAAGGTGATAGACAATCCACATGCAAAATGCAAAGCAGTGTGCCCTGCAATTTACTCACACCAACGCCTCCTGGATGTTCATTCAGAAACGGGCCCAAATTGTAAACTTTTCCGTGTATAATGCACCAGCAGTCTTCTCTCGTGTTATGTTTAGCAACCTCTGCAAAGGATATGGGTCGATGGGGCATCTTGTTACTGCACACAAAGAAACAGCATTCAGTTGCGACGATGGGAAGGCTGTAGAGCGTTAGGATGTGAAGGGCTGACGCAAGCGCGCAATGTCACATCTCAAGTTAGCGTCACGTGATCACCGATCAATCGGACAGACAACCAGCCCAGCATCGCAGTCCATAGTGTGGAGCCGATAGGACGTGGCACTAGCAATATAAAGAGCCGGCTAGTTCCGGTTAGACCCTTGATTGTTCGAAGAGCTTCTTTTCTTTTTTCAGCTGGACCCCATTTTGCCACACTCGAGGTCTATAAAAG